>JBBMJZ010000048.1:4492380-4503629 GCA_037833815.1 Zingiber zerumbet | reverse complement strand
ATAGGCCGAACGGGCTAGTGAACACCCACCTCCGCTCGACTTGTATTTATCTACGTGCTCGGACGAGTCCACTATGGAGTCCCATGGCTTGGCCGAGCGGTCCGTCCGCTCGGCCCCCTCAACATTTTACCTTGAAGCGTCGGAAACCCAACTCGCTATTGGGTTCTTTCCATTCCACCCGGGAAGGCCCCAGCCGGTCGGCCTGCGTCTGGGCTATGGCGGATCGGCATAACCCCTCCGATCGGCCCATGCTATGGCCGAGAGCGTTATGGAGTCCGGTCGGCCAACCTTCATACCTGCCCTCTGGGTCTTTGATCTCCACGTGCCGTTGACCTCCCCTTGAGTGGACCCCCCATTCTTTCCACCGGATCACATAGTTAAATTACTAATTAATTTTAACTTGTACATATAATATTAATGCCATATGGTATGGAATGATATTACTTGTGTGTATAGTCTTTTTAAGTCAATTTTCTAATTATTAATCGTATATCATTATAATAATATTTAATCATAAAATTTCAAAGATCTTTAATAGGATTCTACAATCCAATCTCACTGATCCCATCTTGTGACTCCAAATTGGTCCTATAGGATCACTATCCTATGAATATGGTTACAACTCATAGAAGATACTAAGTAGCTGCTACAACTATTTTAAAATATTTTTAATTAATTTAAAGTGGTTTTAATGAAGTTTAAATAATTTTGACTAAGTTGATAAAAAATATTTTAACATAATAGTGTTCAGAGTTTACAATTTAAGGTTCAAAATTTTAAGGTTTAGAGTTTACCTGCAATGTATAGAAACTACTCGGTAGCTGTTACAATATATAGAAGTTACTTGATAACTGCTACAATATTAAAAATCAACTGTCTTGTGTTTAAAATTTAAAATCTAGGGTTCAAGATCTTAAAATTTAAGGTTTAGTCACAACATATAGAAGCTATTGAATAACTACTATAACATATAGAAACTACTAGATAGCTACTACAATATAAAAAATCAACTATTTCACTAAAATTTTAAATTGTAAATCATATATTGTGAATACTATTATATCAAAATACTTTGTACCAACTTAGTCAAAATTATTTAAACTTAATCAAAATTATTTTAAATAGATTAAAATCACTTGAAAATAGTTATAATACTTATCTAGTAGCTGATATAATGTGTAGAAAATACTAAGTAGTTGTTATAATATTATAATAGTATTATATTAAGTTTTATACCTTGTAATAATTACCTAATGATTTCTACATGTTATAGCAATTAGTTGTAGCTACTACAATAGCGTTAAAAGTGCCCCCGGGGTAAAGTTGGGTTGGCTACTGCGGAGCAGAGTTGCTACCATAGGGCAAGAGTTTGAATTTCGATAAGGTCGAGGAAAAAAAAGTTCTTTTCCGCACTGACCAACTATAACCTCCCGATTTACCTTCTCACATATGGTCGTGGGGCTGACCATGTGGAGGCGCTCGGGTGGTGGATTCTACCTTTTGCTACTATACAATAGTGCTAAAAGTGATTAACTAGGCTACTATAATCCCTCGCAACCAAGGGATATTGGGCTTCTGGGCTACTTACCATGAGCGCTTATCGATGGAAAACTTTTTTGGGACCAAATCAATCATCTTAAGTTTGACGTTATTTAACTTGGTTAATCATTTTTTTTTTTTTAAAGAGCACTAAAAGTAAAGATATTATGCGGATAAAATATTTAGTGGGACGTTTTTTTTCATTTTTTTTAAGGACATTCTTTTCATGATTGGCTTAATTTGGATTTGGAGTGTCTCCTGAGTTTTATCCAACTTTCATCCCCCTCCATTTTCCTATAATTATGAAAATAATATACAGTTAAATAGAAAATCAGATCACAATCGTAAATGCATCTCCAATTTCCCATGATTAATTGTCTTTCATACTTACGTAAATTAGATCATATATAATTAAAATGTAAATTATATATTTATATAAATAAACTTGAATTAGGTTGGGTTATATAGTATTTTAACCTAGTCATTCATATATATTTCATATATTTAGAGATTTAACTTACTAATAAACTAAGTACTTATTGATTCCCACACATAATTCTTGAACTAAAAACACTTGGACGCAATCAAGGTGGCAGTGGTCCTGATGTGTGTTCATTGCTTGCGGTTGAAGGTCGTTTTCTTTGCTGAAGCCTAAAGCGAGCTCACCCAATGGACACTCCGCAGCTCGCAGGCCACGCCATGCATTCATTACTTCACCCAGCGTTTACCACAACCGAAAGCGATGGCTAGCTGAATGGGAAGAAGGCCAATAATTTTATGTACTGTGAGTGTTCAATTCGCACCACGCTGCTTCAGTTGAGTTGATGATGGCATGTTTTGAACAACTGTTTCTGTCACCAGCTTCGCCTGTTTTGTTCTGATTTGTTCCAGGTAGGCCTTCACCTTTGGTGCTGCTCTTGAATACTGAGATTTGATCCCGACTGAGCGATCGCCGTCGAAAGCCTCTTTGCAGAAATCCTATTCGGAAAGAGGAGGCTGAAACGAAGGCTTCCGCGTTCAATGCTTTAAGGATAGATGTTGAATTTAGAGGAGGAACTAAAATAGCAATGTGGGTATCAGTTACAACAAAGTGCCATTTTTTCAAAGTCCCCAAGGCAAAATCATCAATTGCCTTGTGATAAATACGGCATAGCTTGATAGTTCACAATGGGACTGGTAGAGTGCAAGGAAATAAATCTCTAATAACCACCTAACCGAATTAGGCTTCCTTATCTGGGATAACTAGGTAGTCAAAAAATGGTTGCGCTTGCGGCGCAAGAGCTTTGACATCCGAGAGCTTGGCTAATTCAAAGTCATCGAACTGGAAGGCAGGGGCACATGTGCAACCGACGAGAGAATAATGCAGCTCAGGATCTCTTGTCGGGCCCCTGACAAGGAGACTGCCGTCCGTAGAAAATGAGGAGACATCTAGTGTAGGGAACGAACCAAACCAGACATTTGGTGGCACGGTGTACTGCAGGCGGTGGCCAGCATCTAGGTCCGAACCCAGTACTGTGAGTTCAATCTGCCCGTCATCATGTAGCTCAAAGACCTGGTCAATAAACATGTAGAAGATAAGTTTTAATGGTAGGTTAGAGCCATGTAGCATATTCAAGTTCTTTTGGATGAGAAAAATTGAAGCATTAGATCACTAACTGTGAGAGGTTCTCCAGAGTAAAAATGCCAGGTTTCAGCACAAGGGATGCGGTGGAGATGTGAGACACTCCCAGTTGGAAGCAAGAAATAAATCGAAGTACTCACAGGTCGATCAACCTTGTCTGCAGAAAATGCAGTTAGAAGCTAATTAGTAGAAAGAAAATAACAAAAATTATAAGTATAAGCAATCAGTCTAGCTTGTGTAGAACCTTAAGTTTACCCTGTGTAAGATTGTCATCGGAGATGGACAGTGCTAGAATAAAACAGTCAGCTACTAATAGTAATGCAGCAATTCAGTTGATATCTAACTATTTGACAATTAAGTACAAGCCGGATGCTGAATTGTTTATCTCAAGAAGTTTTTCAACAAAAATTAGAGATGGCAATCAAAGTGTGATGCATAAACAGACAATTCAAACAAAAGCAAGCCCAATATTTATCTCAAAATGTCACTATCCTCATTGTCAACAATAAAACAAATTCTAAAAGAATAATGATCAATATAAATGAGAAAGGAACATAACGCATTTAATTTTACTTAACAGGCAAATGCTTTTAATTAATAGGTATTTCATCAATAGCAAAAATGCAAATATCATTCAACAGCAATGTTGAGGATCAAATTGGTAAATGTACCAAATTTGGAAGTGTAAATGTAAAAAAGAAAAATAACATTAATATAAATCAAGGTTGATGATAACTATGTAGAAAAAATTTAATAATTTACCCATTACAACATGGTATTAGAGTGAGACGAATGTGATCAATGTGCTCTTCACGTGATTTCTAGATGCAATTCCTCTCGCCCTCTCTCTCTCATTCTGTCAGTTGGACTGGGATACCAACAAGGATGAGTATCAAAGCCAAGATCATAGCTATTTCGCCGATCCCCTCCCACAGCTAAAGCCTAGACATCTCCTGAGGATCTCAACACTAGCCAACTTGATAATGCATCCCTCCGTTGCATCCACAATGCCATTGGCTTCACATGATAACAGTAGTTTCAATATTTAGAAAATTTTGTCCTCCAGATTTGTAGAAACCTGTTCTGTTCTCCTAAATTTGCAATTTGATCTACTAAAGAGTCAGTTCGTCCTCATCTGACCTGTAATTTTTTTCATTCCTGCTGTTGAATCTGCTCCTTGCACCTATGGTGTTTCCATAGTGCACCCAGCCAGCTGACAAGTCGTCTTCTCCAAAAGCTTCTATTCTAACTCCTTTGTACTATTCTATCGCCACTTCCATTCATCAACCTGGTGTGGTAATTCTTCTTCACGAGGAGAAAATTTGTGGGATTCTCTTAGGTGGCTTTTGACAGACTGAACTATTTCCTAATCTTCTTCACTTCAAGCAGACTTGTTCCATGTCTTCCCTATAGATCAGCAAGCAAATTTGGTTTCCCAATCTATTCTTTGAGCATCATATGACAGATTTTAGTGCCACTATACGAGTTCTTGGTATAGAGCAGATTGTTCCCAGCACAAGATTCAGAATTAGTTTTTTCTCTCTTGTTTTATATAGAGAGCAGATTTTTTTATCTGGATTTTAAATATGGGTCCAGAATCAATTTTGGTCTCATTTTAAATATTGAGCAGATTTTTAATCTGGATTTTAAATATGGGTTCAGCTAAGGATATTTTTTCATGATGGGATTCTTGGTAGGAAGCCCTTCACTACTAGGTTCAACATTAATGTATCAGTGAGTATCAAAGTTTTTTCAAGTGGTAGATTTCACAAAATATATCATCCTTGGTTATTTATGGAGGTAACTATTGCTGGCATGACACATGACCAGACGATTTGCATTCTAGATTGAGGAGCTTTTGAGCAAATATTTGGTAATATCTTCCTTTTTCTGATCTTAAGACCATATTTCACTCTATTCATGCTTCTCTAACAGATGGTTGACTAATTTGTGCAAGGTGTTGGCCAAGTTGCACCTACACTATTGTTATCCCTTTCTTTAGAAAGTTTTTCTATATCCCTAAATTTTCTATGGATTTAATTTCTGATAGCAAACTTACCATGTTGCTTGATTGTTTAGTGACTTTTCCTATTTGTTGACTAGAAGACTATTTGGAAGATAGGAAGGATTATATCGCTTGATTTTGGCCACACATTCATAAGCTCTAGTAGTTGATCCCTTTCCACTTCAGATCCATAGTCTAGCTTCTGTAGTTTAAAAAGAAAGTCCCTTGTTATCTAATCTTCATAATCTTAAATGTGAGCTTTGTTATTTGACAAACATATTTGATTATATTATGATATTTAGACTCCAAGTTGTTGCTGTTTGAAGCTTGGTTTTTATCTTTGTTAGCTTTATGAATGACTTCTATAGAATGACATGACTTATTAAGAAAAAAAATGTTATTACCTTTTTTTTTTATTTTCTTTTCCTTCTATGCTAAAATTAGAATTCAATTGGGAGTTATATTAAAGTCCTGACAAATGATAATGCCAAGAAATATTTTTTTATATCATTCAAAGCTTTCTCTACTTAGGATATTCTTAATCTATGGTCAAGTCCTCGTACATTGTTTATAAGAGGAAAAATAAACTTTTAATTATGAGACCACATATACTGTTTCTTTATATGACAGTTTTGCTTAAATTATGGAATAATGCAATTTCATTACATGCTACCTAATAAATTGTTGTCACTCCATTTATAATTTTTTTCCCTCGTCTTGTCATTTAATTACTACCATGCATGTTTGGGTGCAACTGCTTTATTCATCTTTTTGTCTCCTGGTAGAGGCATTTTTAATTTGACAAGTGCATTTTTCATAGTTTTCCTTAAAGCTCCACGTCATTACCATTTTGAAGCATCCTTAAGAATTTTACGATATCTAAAAATGCTTCAGGTAAGGATCCACTATACCTTGACCATAGCCATGCTCGTAGAGTAAATATATATGCAAATTGGAAAAGCTCATCCACAAATGAAAGACACACATCAAGATATTTGTATTCTTCTTGGAGGCAACTATGGCCAAGTAGAGTGCAGAGGTAAGTATAGAGCTATGACTCTTGCTACATGTGAGTTTATCTAGCTCAAATAGTTAATTATTGAGCTACACGATGTTCTGTGTGTTGTGAAGTTACATTGTGATAATCAAGCAATATGCATATTGCTTCTAATCCCGACTTTCATAACGATAGAATGTAATAAGATTAATTGTCACTTCATCTAGGAAAAGTTGTGTTGCAAGGAAATCATCACATGTGGCATTAGTTCAAATGATCAATCATCATATTTTGCCACTAAATTTTTTAGAGGTCCTAGAATTGACTATATTTGTAGAATTTACAGGATTTTTTAAGCAGCTTGAAGAGAACATTGAGGACCAATTGTAAATAAAATAGAGCTCAACTATAGTCATACTGTCCTGAGGAGTGTAAATGCAAATCAAAATAATAATAATAGTAATATACTGAGGTAGAGGATACTACGTATGGAAAATACCCCTGTTAAAAGAACTCCAATTTTCTAGATCTTGCTTCTCAGGTTAAAATTCTACCCTAAGGGGGTCCTATTTGTACCTTTACCTAGTTTTCCAAGCAATTAGGAATGCATGTTAGTTCCAGTTCCACCTTCAGCACCTTTCCCAAATTTTTGTTCATGTTCGCACTTGGCGGAGCATGATGGTTCGAAAACTGAGATAAGTTCACGTAATATGAACCTCTCTTATGCCTTATGAAATACATAGGACAGTATTTGTGCTCAAGAACATTTGCAACAGTTTCATAACACAGAAAACAACACTTGTTTTCATAAAAGCCTACACATATTTATCCTACAAATGTTTTAAAAATATCAAAGAAAAAGTTCTGCTGAAATTCTAAATTTAGAGAGCTGATAATTCAGATATAGCAATAAGTTCTACACCGAGAAAGCAAGAACAATTGAGAAAAGACTCTGGAACCCCATCGTACAACATTTTTAGAAAACAAAAGAAAGCAATAGAGAGCTGATAATTGATCTTCAAATATATTTAAAAAAAAAGTGCGTATTTGTTCTTCAAACGAAATAACTTAAATATTTGTTAGTCAAATATAAAAAAAAACCTTCAAAAATGATTTTTTTTTTTTGCAGGAATTCTAATCTTAGAGAGCTGATAACTCAGAAATAGCAACAGGCTCTGTATCAAGAAAGTACGAGAAATTGAGAAAAGACTACTGAACGTCGTCATACAAACGTTCTTAATAAACAAGAAAGAAACGAGGAAAACAGTTGATAAGCAGAGCACTATTCTTGCGACGATAGTAAATCATATGGCAGTGCTTACACCTACCGCAAATTAACTGATACGAACAAGAAAACCATCAAACGAAAACAAAGTCAAAAGGAAAGCTTTTCGCACTTGACAACTTCCAGAAGATGTAGCACGAAAAAAAAACACAGGGATTCCCGAGTGCAATGGAATTGATTAACATGAAAGAGCATGGCAATCGAGGAAGTGACTCCAAACATGTAAGAGAAAAGGAGAGATTGAAGAATAGCTCACATCGAGGGGGCAGCTGCGATTTGGAGAGGGTAACGGAGAAGTCCCTGAAGGTCTCGGTGTAGAAACCTCCCTCGGGGTGGATCTTGAGATCCAACATCTCCACCAACTCAGAGGCCTTCTTAGCAAGCGATGCCATCGCCGGATCTCCCAGAGTCGTGAACGAGCGGTAAAGACCTGATGGAGATTTACAACACTCGAGAGGGGCACCACCAGGGCAAAGAAATATATTTCAGCAAAAATTAAAACAGCGACGCCCCTAATTATTAAAATTATAAAAATGATGTTTTTTTAGATATAAAGTCAAAAAAACTAATTATATATATTTTTATATCAAGGTATTTTTATTTTTATTATTATTAAAACAACTAATTACTTTTTATTAAAATCGTCGAAATTCATCCCATCTCACTTTAGTTTTTTTTCCCTAAAAAATATTATTATTTTTCGGTATTCTTATAACGGATATAAATCATAATTATATGAAGGGATACTAATAATATTATATTATAACAATGATCAACCATAGCTATCAGAGCATCTGTATTTGTTTTATTATTAATATACTATATTTTCAAAAAAGCATGACACATACCTATTATATTAACATTTCTCTTTTAAATTAACCCACGTATATTTATTTTAACATTAACATTTTATTATTTACTGATCTCATTCTTTACTCATTCATCTTTATTTTTAATATCCAAAATTTATTTTTTTTAGATTTTTAATAAAATTTACTTATTAACAATGTTAAAAAAGAAACATTATTAATGTGTCTTATAATGTTCATCTATATTGATTGTAACATCATTTGAATGTTATAACATCCACGCATTAATATCAATGTGGATGCCCTTACTATTGGTGCAATCATTCTTAGGTCAAAATTGACCAATTTGACTGAGCTATAGTTAACTTGAGCTTAAGTTTCAATGTTCGGCAATACATAAGAGAGAAATCAAATAGGTAAGGGGTAAGGGAGGACCGGATACTTGATTGAGAAAGCTCAAGTTAACTCCTGAATGTTTATCTGATTTTGTTCTGCAATCTTGATCTAATTTTTTTCCCCATAAAATTGAGCACAAGTTCTTCTTATTGGTACCCCAAGGTTGTTTTGATGTGATCAAATAAGTTAAGTTAGATCTTGTTGTGTTTAACCCTGTGTCTAAGTGTGCAGGAGCTTAGGAGTACAGGAAGTCGGGCAAATGACGCAACTAGCGAGAAGGACGACATCGGAGAGAGCTGACGGGCTCGGTGTGTTTGAGGGACGAGGTGTTGTGGAAGTGTATACCGGCGGACGAGAAGGGAGCGTGCGGTGTTTCCGATGGACGAGAAGTTGGAGCGGAAGATTGCTCAAGGAGCAAAAGACGCAGCTAGTGAGAAGGTCGGCACGGGATAGAGCTGACGGGCTCGGTGTGTCTGAGGGACGAGGTGTTGCGGAAGAGTATACCGGTGGACGAGAAGGGAGCGTGCGGTGTTTCCGAGGGGCGAGAAGCTGGAGCGGAAGATTGCTCAAGGAGCAAAAGACGCAGCTAGTGAGAAGGTCGGCACGGGAGAGAGCCGACGGGCTTGGTGCGTCCGAGGGATGGAGAGCTGCGGAAGAGTACGCCGGCAGACGAGAAGGAAGTAATGACAATTCCGAGGGACGAGAAGCCAGAGTAGAAGGTTGCTCGAGAAGGCCGGAAGTTAGGTTCGGGTGAGCCCTATTCCGGATGGTCGAGATCACCCAAGCGAGCGAAGCCGGAGCAGAAGACCCGGACCAAGGCGAATGGAACCGGAACCCTTCTGGGTGCCCGAAGTTGAAAATTTATCAAGATCGATGTGGGCATTGACTGTTGCGTCGGGGATAAAGTTTTATCCCCTCCCAGACGCCTAGAACCCTTCCAGGCACCCCGACCAAGGCTATAAATACAACCTTAGTTCAGAAGCTCAATATTCAACAAGTATTTCTATACACAACACTTGTGAGCTTCTCTTCTAGTTTAGCTTCTTCATTTTCTATGCTTCATTACTATAAAGAGGTTTCTCTCCCTGAAGGAGATCTTTAGTGTGCGATCATTCCTTGGATTAACAACCTCCCCAGTTGTAACCAAGTCAAGTCTGTGAGCCTCTTCTTTTAGTTTCTTACTTTGTTTAATTTATGCAAGTGTTACTTTAAAAGTCCAAGAAGGGTATTTGTTTTGATTTTGTGTAGGGTTATTCAGCCCCCCTTCTAGCCGACCAATCGGTCCCAACACCCTATGGTCACTCGTTAGGATTATTACTCAAAGTCTTTGGTCAAAGCATCACATGTTAAGACTATAAGACTCTTAGACACATATATGAGTAATTTGAATTCGTAAAACAAGGAAGTATTACTTGGGATAGGTATGACGTAGTCAGCCTAGTGGGGGCTGACACATAGACCATGTCCTGAACCAAGTGGGTATAAGATAAGTGAAAGAAACAATGCATGACTCATTGTAGTTGCTGAAGGGTTTAGAATTAGTTTTAAGATCAACTATGATTTTCCGACTAATTAGGAATCATGATGTACTATTAGGTGTCACTCATGATCGTTCTATAATTAAATAGTTAAATATGGATGACCAAGATAAATCAGGAACCCATTGAGTCACACGCACTAAGGAGTCTCTAAAAGATGTAAACTAAGTTAAAGAATATGATTCTTAGATCAAGAGATAACTGTTTAGTTGGACTATACATAAGATAAATATGGAAATATTTATCGCATCGGAAGCACGAATATGCCACATCTCTTATGGATGAGTTAAACCCTATTTGGATTAGTCATGAACCAACTTAGTTTAGTTGTGAACCAAACCAAGAGGTTAATGGGCTAATTTTTGGTTAAGGGATAATGGGTTGGATTTGGGCTTAGCTTTCTAATCCAACTCATTAATGAGGGCTATATATTGATATGATTAAGGGAGCATAAACAAGAGATCATTAATTGGCTTGATAAGGTTTTGGAAACCTTAACCCAATTTTCTTCTCTCCCTCTCGCCTCTCTCTCTCTCGACACCAACAAGAGGAACACCCTCCTCTTGTTACCATGACCTCCAAGCAAGTAAGAAACTCTATCTTGTTGTGCTTCTTCTTCCTCTTGATCCCTCTCCTCTGCTCGCGGCTAGTAACTTCTGAAGGAGAGGCTTATACTTATGGAGTTGTCTTGAGGAGCTCAGCATGGATATGAATAGAGGCGAGGTTCGATAATGTCGCTACGATTGATGCCCTTCTCGTTACGTGTCATCCGTAAGGTATACCTAGAATAATTATTTTTAGTTTAATTTTTATTTTATGATCTTCTCTGTGCGATTGTATCCTGCATGCGTATGGTGTGTGTTGTAATAAATTAGATTTATTTATGTTAGTCTTCTGCTGTGCATATTTACGAAACGTGTTTTAGCACACACTTCATCGGACATATCCCAAAACTTCAACACTTGTTAGGAACTCAGTTTCATGAAAAAGAGCATCTCTTGACTCTATTTCAGAGATAGTTCCATCTTATTGCTCACCAATGAAGACATTGTTGGATCG
>JBBMJZ010000048.1:4463302-4475899 GCA_037833815.1 Zingiber zerumbet | reverse complement strand
CCTATCTTTATTGGAAATGCTTCAGTTACTCCGCCTGAAGTCTTTACTCTGGTCGTTACATCCTCATACATATCCTTTATCTTATATAAGGTATTATGCTAAAATAGAATCTAGTAAAGCAACAATGGTTGGAGTACCACTGAGAAGAGAATCTAGTGACTGCCTCATATCAGTGTCAAAAGGTCACTGAAACAAATCCTATTGAAAGACACAATTGATTTAGGGAACAGACTAGCATGACATTTCAATATACATATCAGCGCAAAGCAGTGCATAAGTTAACTTGAAATTTAATAATGTAAAAGAGAACTGACTGAATGAAAAATAAAAAAATAACAACCACAAGTTGATACAATCAAAGATACAATCAACATTGTGGATATGCCATTAAGACAAATATCAATCACAAGAAATAGTTGCAAGAAAAGTCCAAAATGACAATGTTTGCCTCCTCATTTCATTAATTAATTGGAAATTTAATTGCCAATAAACAAGGTGGTTTATCAGGCTGAATTACTGGCAAACCCAAAACAACACTAAAGTGTATTCACTATTCTTTGTCAATCAGCAACTTACCATACCTATTTAAAATCAGTGGTTGAGAGGAGTTGCACATTTTAATGAAAGATGATACAAGAAAACTAACGGTAAGGTCGAATCAAAAAACAAGGTATATAATTTATTTTTTATGAAGACTTTTGCAACTGCTATCATGTAGTTGATAAAGAAAACTATTCCAAAACAATGATGAGCTCCATGCTCTTGGTACAACCCAGGCTCTTCTAGAACATTAACCACGGCAGCATAAACCAAATACTATTTCTTACATTGATTGGAGACCGAAAAGTTTTAGATGGAATCACAGCTAATGGTGCATAGACAGAATAAATTTGTGTTGCAGGAGTGAACACGCACCATTTGAGATGATGCAGAAAAGGTAGAGGTAAATTGACAAGAACATACTGTGCACATGATAAGGGAAGGTAGCACCTTAAAGTCTGCATTAATGTAATCTACACTGAAGTTTCATATAGCTCATTTTCTATTCAAACTGTTTTTCCAGAAAGGTCACCTTCTTTAGAACTTTGAAGAAGCTCATCAGGAAAAGGTATATAAAAAAATGGCAAAACCTACACCAACAAATGAAAATAGTTAGCATGAAAATCCAAATGCAGAGTATATATAATTCATGAAAGGTCAATTCATAACATTTAATTATTCTAATTTATTAAAACTTCTTTAATTAACCATGTTTAAAACACTTTAATAACTGCAACAAAGTACCGTATAACAAGTGTGCTTATGTATAATATTTCTTCATTATGTGTAATTGGAGGAAATTTTTATAACAAACACCATAACTATATCTTTATCCCAAACACATTTGTTTAAGAGCTTGACAATTTAGAGAGATTACCTTTTCTCTTCAATCAAATTATTATTAATCTTTTTAAAACTAAGAGCCACACAAGGTCAACCTTGTTACTCAGGTGTAACAGTAAAACGGAGTTATAAAAGTTGGTGTTTGGCATACCTGCCATTTTTTCAATTTAGAAAAAGGAATACATACAATAGACAGAACAGACTATAAATAATAAAGGCAGATTTCTCACTACTTGAATAGGTTGTGGTACTCAGAGAAATAAATGAACTCAAAGCTTTTGCATTGATAGATGAGTTATTTAACTAACACTATTTTTGTGAAGTATAAGCACAATGTTCCATTTTATCATAGTTCTATTGGCTCACTAGAAAGTTAATAAAGTGAGAATGTTGTGCCACAAAATATGGCTTATACAACATCTAATTGGGAAATTGATTCTGAGATATATGCTCTTGAGTATCCAAACCCTCCTCTCCCCCTTTGTGAAGCAAGCAACGATCCAGGCATGCTCCCGTAATATTTCGATAAAATAAAGGCCACCAACTTCTAGTTGTAGGAAAAGTTCATCCCATGGCTGCAAGTATATATGTGACATGGGATAAGCTTATGAAAAATAACAACCATGATAAAGTGATATGGATAATGTGCATATCAATCGAGGAAGAGGAAGACCAAAGAAAACTTGGTTAGCAATAATAAAATAAGATAAAATTTATTTAAACATAAATGATGATATAGTAGAGAATAGAATCCAATCACATAAAAAGATCTATATAGCCGACATCATCTAGTGGGAAAAGGCTTGGTTATTGTTGATAGAGTGACTCCTTGTCTATTATTAATTTTCCATTTATCCTTCTCCTTTTTATTTTATTTTACTTTCCATGTTTCCACTACTTCCAAGGTTGGCTTTCAGTCCCTTTGGACTTCCGAGGTTGGCTTCCAAGTGACAGCAATGCAGTGCGTCAATGAATTTCTTTTATTAACTTAGGAATTGTCCCTTATGGATTTCAGTCATTGGATTCTCATGCAATTCTTATGGTGCAAGATGTAGCATAAAACATTCAAGCTTAAAAAAATGAAACCGAACCCAGAAAAAAAATCAACAAGTGCATATACGAAACAGAACCCCATGAATGTGGAGACAAGCTTTCTGTCCAGCAGGCGTAGGTCCGAAAATCCTAATGACAGGAACTTCCTTCACACTCCGCCCTAACATATCAGTCTTTAGGAAGGTTTCACTTTAAAATCAGCAAAAGAAGACAAATTAAAGGGATTTAGACAGAACGGCAACAAACCATCGAGGGAACTGTAGCAGATGTCGAAACCAGGGATCGGAGCCGCCATGTAGTAGTCAAGAGAGACAATGCGAATGGTGAAAAGAGTAGTTTCCGAAGGAGCAGCCATCGGCGTCGGATGGGCTGGCGGATGGGTGGTATGCGAAAGAAAAGAAACGACGACTTAGGCGCTGTTTGCTTCACCAATTTCTGCTCCGAGGGAACATAGCGCGACGACGGCACTGAATCCTAACGGCTATCCTTGTTCTCTCCGCGACGGCAGGCGAGCACAATAAAGGGGGTGAAGGAAACTTAGTGTCATACAGGATACAGGATGCAGGATACAGGCGAGCTCACGGAAGGAAGCGAAAAAGATCAGCCTCCGCAAGAAGGTGAAGGCGACAGCACCCAGCACGCGACAGCACCCAGCACGGGGACCGACGGTGAAGGCTAGAACCCGGGGATCGCAGTTCGCGTCTCCGACGATGGGTAGCGGTACGGTGGGGGCAACCGCGACGAAGATTTCGCCCCTCGGCTCCTTTCCTTCTTCACACAAATTACGATTCAATCGAGTCAGTGAACGGCCCACTCCCTCCTTTCCCCGCTTCCTTCCCCTCCCACTCTCTCGTCTCCTCAACCGAACTGCACGTGATTTCCACGTGACTCGTGGCGGATTAGACGGTGACTTGTAGTTCTGACTTTTTAGTTTTCAATTTATTTTGTTTTCTTAAATAGGGTCTCATTTGAAATATTTTATCATAATTATTCTCTCAACCAAGCTAATGTATTTTTATCTGCTCACAATTCTAATTAGGAGTATAAATAAATTAAGTATCGAAGCAATAAAAATTTATTTAAAATTATTTAATAAAATTTATTAAAATAAATAAATTAAGCTCAAGTTTCATAATATTCGGTTAGTGAACTTATGAACATGTTCGTTAAATTTATGAATCAACTTTTAAATATAAAAATAATAATTTTAATATTAAATTTATAGATTTTACACTATTTATAAAATATATAGATAAATATATTAAATTTAGTTATGAGAAGAAGATTATAAATTTTAATAAGAATATTATAATTTTCTCTAAATATATAATTTAATTTTTAATAAATATTTAAATTTATAATTTATATTTATTAAGCTCGTTTAAACTCGATAAAAGCTCGAATAAACTCGTGGGTCATGAATATATTCATTGACTCAATTATAAACGAGTCAAACTCAAATATTCAAGAGTTCAGCTCGGCTTGGCTCGGCTCGATTACACCCCTACTTTTCCATTTTCAATCTCTCTAAGAGAAGAAATGATCATTAAAATCAATCTCTATAAAATAGACATTTGAATTCATAGTTTTAATCATCATCTACTTACCAATAATAGAGTTGTTTGTATTGACAAACATGGTAAAAAAATAAAAAGTGTCTTGGAATATCTCAATCATGCAATGGCTTTATAAATTTTGAGAGTACAAGTATTAGGTAATTTTGTATACAGAAACACCTATATCGCACGAGATCTAAGTGCTCAGATCACACAACAGTCCACACAGATATCTACGTCCTCATCACATGAGATCAAGTGCTCAGGTCACAAAACATAGATATCTACGTCCTTGAAACATTTGTTGCTGTCAATTGCTGCATGAGGTTAGAGTACCATATGTACATCAATGCATATAGATGGATCGATACAAAATCAAATTTATTTACGCTAGGTGATCACAAACAAAAGGCATGAAGCTAACTCAATAGTGTTGGCCGAAGGAATCATATCCATCCATTGAACTCTAATGGAGACTATATGATAAGTGGCATTCAAATCCATTAAACAGTATTGCATTTCATTAAGTAGAATTTTGTCAATATTCTCTCTATTTATTTTCTAACATTTTTGTTTTCATCTATTAGATTTTGTACCAACACCACCAAATTACTCAGGATAATAATGTTCATTATATGTACAGCCACACACACACTTACACATATGTTCTACTTATCCCATCTATCTATCTCAGTATTTACTATCAAAGAATATATCAAAATGCATGATTAAAATGCAAATTACAACTTCAGATGACTCCAAAAAGATTTTAAAACAGACGAAATAACCTCATGTGATCTTCACCATAACTTTAAACCAAGTTAAGGCATAAATTTTGCAAGCAAAAGAAGACTTGGGGCAGCAAGTAAATGGGATGTTTCTAAAGATAATTATCATTTCTACTTCAGATAAAAGTACCAATACAGTATTTTATAATTGTTAACCCTAAATAAAGTAGTCTTAATTTCTACATTTAAAAGCACATAATTACAAAAGCAACTGTTGTCATCAAACAAAATCTACTTTTATTTTGTACTTTCAAAATTGTACGAATGTCAAACAAATTGATCCAACTGAATCAAAAGTACGAACACAGTACTTTATAATCTCAAATTTTCTAACTTCCAGTCATGCTTCCACTTTAATAATTTCCTATAAACAAGAACAAAAAAAACATCAAACCACCAATGCAAATTATAAAGAGTTTATACAAAATTATCAAAACAATATAACCTAAAATACTTTAACCGGTGAAATTTGCATGTTAATTTAATAATTATTTTCTTAAAATCTCTCTCAAGTTTTTCATTTTTTTCCACCGAATTAAAATGATTATCCTGAAATCAAAAGATAAACTTATAAATGGAATTAACAAATAGTAAAGATGAAAAAAAAACATTATTAGTAGATAGCAAACTTTTAATAACTTTATAAAATGTCATAAAAGTATTCATAATAAAATAAATTGATTAATTGATAGGAGACATTGATTCACTAGTTTAATATTTAGTAAATACTTATCAAATTATAATAATAGAAACGTACATCGAATAATAGGTATCACCATTGCAAAGACAAGGTTAAAAAGTTAAATTTAATTTTCAAGTTAAACTAGGTCATAAAGATAAAAACCTAAATGTCATTCAATGCTACTTAAATCCGAAATATTATCATGATAATAATTTTATACTATCTAAAAGTTCAACTCAAGTAATAGATATCACAATAACTAGCACAATAAAATATAGTAAATATCTCAATATTACTAGGGATATATGATTCATTTTACAAATCAAATACTTTAAGACATATGTAGAACCTAATTTGCATTGTTCAAGAAATTTTTAATTGTTTGATTAAATTTTATTCTATTTTCTAAAATAATAGAGCAAAATCAACAAACTATGCAAGTAACTATCATGTCAAGGTTAGACACTCCACATTGAACTAACGATAAATAGGTACATACATTCAACTATATCAGCTGCATTCACTAAAAAAAAATTAATTGCTAAGTGTATAACATGAATGATTTATTTGGTAAAGAAATTGTCCATTGTAAATTTAATAATTATGATGAAGAAATAAATTGCGGATATAAAGATTATATCATAAAGTAACTATAACTCAAAATAGATCGCATGTCTTCAACACAACATCCAAATTCTAAACATATTCTCCAACATAAGGTACTCTCTCTAATTTGAGACGAGACAAGAAATGATGCATTATTTAAAATCCTATTTATAAACAGTGTAGTAGTACATAAAACTAGGACGATTGATATAAGCAACTGCAGCCATGTTAGTGGTGATGATAGTAGGTAATAAATGTGTGACATTCACTAGGAAAAACTAAATAATACATATCACTTTTGGTGGTTAAAGTCTTTGATGATGAGGATAATGATGATGTCACGTTGGGATGCAATAAAATGCTAAATGAAATAAAAATATACAAAAAAAATTAAAAGGAGGACAAAATGCATACTTGCAAATTCACATTGAGAATAGTAAATTTAGACTATTGGGTAGTTGATTCAAGCGACCATATCTAGCAGTGAGTAAAAGTTCGGTTAAATCAAATAAATTGATTAAATTGATCAAATTTAAAAATTCAATTTGGTTTATTCAGAAATTTAGTTTTTTATTTCTAAAAAATCAGTTAATTAGGTTTGAGTTCGGTTTTAAATTTTTTTATTCGGTTAAACCGAACAGATCGAATTTTTAAACCAAATCAAGTTTTTAGACCATAAATTTTTGGCCGAATCAAATTTTTATTAAGTCAAACCATTTTTTTTTTAAAAATCAGTTTATTCAGTTTGTTCGATTCATTTTATTCGGTTTTATTGAAAATTCAGTTCGGTTCGGTATGATTTTTATGGAAAATCGGTTCGATTCGATTTATTCGAAAAAAATAAGTTCGGTTTCGTTCGATTAATTCAGTTCAGTTCATTCAATTTTAACCGAATACTCACCCTTAACTATATCAATTGGCTTAGAAAATGAAATCATTTATAAGCATATTAAGTACCTTGAAGGCATTTCAATATTCACTAAAATTGTATAAGTTACAATATTTTAATACACAACACTAATGAATAAAAATCTTTTCGAATCAACTAAATATAAGCATTAAGAATTAAACAAATAAAAAATTGATAATTACGTATAGCATAGTTATTTTAAAAATGGACAAAATTATTTGTGAATTAGCTAAACATGAGATATATTTATACTTCATATTACATGCATGTGTTTCATTTCTAATTTGAATTCGGATATATTAGAATTTTATACCGCCTTAAACTATAAAAACACCAAATAGGTTATCAACTTCTATAAAAAAGCATAATAAATTTAAAGAATACTTAAATGGATGTCAAAATATTATTCATGGCCGACTTTGACACAACAGATTGTGTCAAATGATCTAAAGTAGTATTTAAAAATATGGTCAATGTTGATATAATTATGTATGCTTAATTAGGAGGCAAACCTTGAACCTCTAATCTTCTAATCTGCAAAAAGATTACAGCATAATTCAATTTTATTAGTAGACAAATTCAATGTCGTTGTATAGAACCCACCAAAGTCGACGTGTCAATAAGATAACTATTATTTCCGTATATCTCTGTGACTTTCGATGAAGACAAAGAAGGCGAAGAATAATATTGCAGAGACGCTAAAGAGGGTTGGATCAATGACACTCTCTTGAAAAAGAACGATAAGGGCGACATCGAAACCGAAGAGAGCGAGCGACAAAGGGAAAGGGGAAGAAGAGAGCGAGCTAGCGAAAACTAGATTGGCAGGTTATTTTATTTCATCAGTTAGATCGGGATGTTTCATCATAGTTCGTTTACATGATTTAATTAAAAATATTTTTTAAAAATAGATATAATAAGAAACACTGCTGATACAATTAAATTTTAATAAATTAAACTATGATAACTACTCATATCAATTTATAATAAAATCAAATTGTCCCAGGGCATAGCGCAGACAGTGGGCGCATGACATTTCTGATGTAATGGACATGGGTCGATTTTCAAGAACTGACGACCTGAGGTTTACCCACCATGAGTTTATGACATATGTACCTATATTTACCTCTCTACATATCTGTGGGGCTGACACTAGGAGGTTGCTAAGGTAATGGATTTATTTTTTTAATAAAATTAAACGCTCTGAGTTATGGTCTAGGAGAGCGTCAAATTGTCACTTAGATATCCATAATTTGATCATCAATTATGACACATTTATAGGATTTTTTTCTCTAAATAGGACATGCGGATGTTGAGCTTTTTGACCTTACTAATTTATCTTGATGGTTAATGAAAAATTTATCTGTAGCCAAAATGGTCGCCCCAGATTTACTATTAACTGGTTTAAATCATGATATTTTAATCAAATTTTAACAGATAATAGCTGAATTATAATGCTTAGATAATAAAATTGTAACACTTGTTATAATTAAATACTAACTCCATGTATTAATACAAAATAATGAGAGTTCAACTATAGCATCTTCCAAATTAGAAGATGGTACCCTTCGAATAAATTTGTAGTCACCAAATTTTGTTTGGTTTTGGTCGGATATTCACCAAATACTTGATGATAATAACGTAACCTTCTTATACATTTTATCCGGTCTTCCCTCAATTGATACAGTATGTTATAAATTGGGCATAGAAGTGATGTGATAGTCAAAATTAAAATGAGGTGATGGTTAAGTCAGGGTGACATGACAATCAGAGTCAGAACATATACAGCTGAATGAGTCACTCTCACCCGAATTTAGCCCTTTTCACGTTAAGGCCTCCAATATGTAGCTGGACAGTTCAAGGGTCGGTCGACCTTAAGAAGTTTAGTGCTCCATTTCTCAATATCAAGGTATCTAATATGGAGTCGGTTGACCATATAGCTGACTCCATATTTTCCATATTTAGGGGACCATATTTTCCATTCTTTGAGCACAAGTCCCTTAGCATACCGTCGATCAAACTTAAAGTTGGTCAGACTTATAGGACTTATTGCTCCACTCAACCAAAATACACAGAGTAAAACTGGTCAGTCTTAAGTATCCAGGCGGGTATATGGGATAACTCCCCACCCTTCAGAAGCAATCTACCAATCTATAGTCGGACATACTAATATTCGGTTAGGCTTATAGAGACAAGAAACTCAGTATACAACCGATCAATCCCACAATACAATTCTCAGTAGACAGTCTGTTGGTCACAACTTCAGTTGGGTTTATTGGGCCCATCATCTTAACCTCTTATATATGCAAGGTAAATGGATAAGGTAGTTCTCAATATAAACTTGGTCGGACATCAAGCCAGCTAGACTTCCCGATCTTAGGTTATTATTTCAAGGGCAAGCCTCATAATATATGGATGATCGGCTCAAAATACCGATCAAATTTCTCGGGACTCAGTTCCTCATTCTTCAAAAGTAAGTCTCCCAGCATATGGATGGTCGGTCATAGAACCGACCTGACCCATGGTACTCGGTTCCTTATTGCTTTAATATCAGATTGCTAGTAGCAAGTCACATCACATATAGCCAACGACCTAGAAGACGGACGGTCTTACGGGACTTAGAGCCTTGCTTCTTCTGTGTTGGTCTGCCATAATACTGTTGCTCAGATATAAGGCCGATCAGAATCCCTCCAGGAGACAACATTGTCAGGAAATCACAACAACTCGTCAGAATACCTCTAGGAAATAACATTGTCAAGTCACACTTGACAACTGGATTAAGGATAAATAGGTATATACAATTCAACTATACTGGTTGCATTCGCTAAAAAAAATTAATTGCTATGTGTATAATATGATGAGTTTATTTGGTAAAGAAATTGTCCATTGTAAAGTTTAATAATTATGATGAAGAAATAAATTTTAGATATAAAGATTATATCATAAAATAACTATAACTCAAAATAGATACACTTTGCATGTAGATATCTTCAACACAACATTCAAACATATTCTCCAACATAAAGTACTCTCTAATTTGAGATGAGATAAGAAATGATGCATTATTTAAGATCCTATCTATATCCTTATAGGAGTTGTCACACTGTACAATCAAACTAGATTAGTACATTGTCTTTATTAGTTAGAATATAAAATACCTTAAAATTTCCTAAAAGTATGGTCAAATTATGAAGAGTATTCAAAATTTGAGTAAAAAGATGACAGGATGAACATAAATAAATAAATGAAGTCGTATTGCATTCATCCCATAGATTGTTGACAAAGTAAATTTTGATAATAGTGTCAATGACAATAGTACATAACACTAGGACGATTGAAATAAGTAATTGCAGCTACGTTAGTGGTGATGATAGTAGGTAATAAATGTGTGGTATTCACGGGGAATAATAGATGATATATACCAATTTTGGTGGTTATAGTATTTGATGATGACGATAGTGATGATGTCATGTGGGGATGCAATAAAATGCCAAATAAAAAAAATATACAAAAAAAATAATTAAAAGGAGGACAAAATGCATGTATGCAAATACACATTGAGAATAGTAAGTTTAGAATATCTTTTGAACAACACATAATAAGATTATTGGGTAGTTGATTCAAGCGACCATATTGATTGACTTAGAAAATGAAATCATATATACTCATATTAAGCACCTTTGAAGAATGTTGACGATAAGGTCTCAAAATTTACTAAAATCACAACGAGTTTCAATATTTACTAAAATTATATAAGTTACACTTTTTTAATACACAACACCAATGAATAAAAATCTTTTTCAATCAACTAAAGATAAGCATTAAGAATCAAACAAATAAAAAATTGAGAATTAGGTATAACATAGTAATTTTAAAAATGGATAAAATTATTTGTCAATTAGCTAAACATGAGATATATTTACATTTCATATTACCTGCATGCACTTCATTTCTAACTTGAATTTTGATAGATTAGAATTTTGAACCACCTTCAACTATAAAAAAAAACCAAATAAGTTATAACTTCAGTAAAAAAACATAACAAATTTCAAGAATATTAAAAATGATGTCAAAACCTCCTTCATTATTGTCTTTTACGCAACTGTCAAATGGTCTAAATTAATATTAAAAAATTTGGTCAATGTTGATGTGATGACGTATGCTTGATTAGCAGGTAAACCTTCAACTTCACCTCTAATCTTCTAACTTGCAAATATATTACAATAGAAGTCAATTTGATTAGTAGACAAATTCAATGTTGGTGCGTAGAATCTACCAGAGTCAACATGTCAACAAGGTAAGTCTTATTTTCAAAGGTCTCTGTGACTTTTAAAGGTAAGTCTTATCTTCGTAGGTCTTTGTGACTTTCAAAGAAGGCGAAGAAAATATTGTAGAGATGATAACGGGGGTGGATCGGTGACATTCTCTTAGAAGCAAGCAATAAGGGTGACATGGGGAACGGAAGAAAGTGAGGGCAAGGGGAAGAAAGCAAGCGGCAAAGGGAAAGGAAGAGAGCGAGCAGCAAGAACTGGGGCGCGGGACAAAGGGCGGGACATGACTATGAGAAACCTAGATCGGCAAGTTATTTTATTTCATCCGTTAGATGATTAAGATGTTTTATGACTGTCATCTAACTAGGATGTTTCATGTCCATTCATCTGATTTAATTAAAAATAATTTTTTAAAGAGATTTAATAAGATAGACAGCTAATACAATTAAATTTTAGTATATTAAATTATGATAACTATCCACTGTATCAATTTATAATAAAATTAAATGTTGTAGGGGTTATAGTGCAATAGAGAAGTGTCAAATTGTACACATGTATCCGCGGTTCAATCCCCTATGGTATATTTGTAAAAAAATTTTATCTAAATGGGGCACGGAACCACAGGATGCTGAGTTTCTTAGGCACCGCGAGCACTTTCCTATTTACCCTAATGGCCAATGAAAAACTTCAGTTAGAATGAATCGATCGCCCTAAGTTTGGTGTTACCTGGTTTAATACGGTAACCTTATACATTTTAAGAAATCTGCTATAACTAAAAATAAAATTGTCAATACAGTATGTTATGATTTCTAAATTTACAACTTCTAGTTATGCCGAATTTAATATCTACTTTCTCAATATCTTCTTAAATTGTTTAAATCTCTTGATGAACCGAAGTAAAATAATTATCCTAAAATAAAAAGATAAACCTATGAATTGAATTAACAATGGTAAGACAATAGAGGTAAAATGATGTAGATCTACGTTAGACCGTAGAGGGGTGAATTAGGTAAGGACATAAGATTAGTTAGGTATAAACAATTAATATTAAAAGAATAATAATAATTTAAAAAATAAGTAAAAAAATAAAAGTTTATTTAATTACAATCTAGGTTGATAATTCAAAACAATTAAAAGTACTAAAAAGATCTCCTTCGTTGAAGGCAGAGAACCTCTTATACTCTTTGATAGTTGAAATTAACTAAGAATTAAATGTTGAATTGTAATTTAAACTATTCTCTTCCCTTTAGTTTTTAGTCCTACATTGCCAAGCTAAGAACTTTGGAAGGCCTTATATATAGAGTCCTTTCATCCTTGCTTAGCAATGTAAAGGGGACCTACACGCATGCGC
>JBBMJZ010000048.1:4437234-4455017 GCA_037833815.1 Zingiber zerumbet | reverse complement strand
GGGGTGGAACACACTAGAATGTCTCTTTCAGGTAGAGAAGCCTCTTACATTAGGGAAAGTGGAAAAAGAAAGAAGCTAACTAAAAGGAAGCGTACAAGTGTTAGAATGCTAATGCTTGGAATGAATTGAAAAACTTCTGGACCAAGACTGTATTTATAGACTTGGTCGGGGCATCTGGAAGGGTACCAGGCGCTTGGAAGAGGATAAAATTTTATCCCCTTAGCAATGGATCGCGGTTAAACACGATCCGGTCAAAGTCTAGTTCCGGGCGCCTGGAATGGTTATGAGCGCCCAAACTTCCGGGCGCTCGGAATGGATTCGGGCGCTCGGACCTCAAAGTCAACCTTGTTGACTTTTTTAGTCTGAGCCCTTTAATCCGGTTCAGCTCACCTCGATCTGAGTCTTCCACTCTGACTCCGCTCGCTTAGGTGATCTCGGCCATCCGGAATAGGGCTTATCCGAACCCAACTTCCGGCCTTTTCGAGCAACCTTACGCTCTGGCTTCTCGTCCCTCGGAATCGCCACGCGTCTCCTTCTCGTTCGCCCGCGTACTCTTCCGCAGCGCCTCGTCCCTCAGATGCACCAAGCCCGTCGGTCTCTCCCGTACTATCCTTCTCGCTAACTGCTTCTTTTGCTCGACTCCCTGTGGTCCTAAGCTTCTGCACACTTAGACATAAGGTTAAAATACCACAGGACCTAACTTAACTTGTTGATCATACCAAAAGATCCTTGGGATTCCAACAAAATATATGATTGATATCTGCACACCCTTATCATATACATTTATGACAATCCTCACAGGTTCGAATATCCGAAATTCTCCTAATTCACTTATGAAAATCAAAACACACCCTTACCATATACATTCATGACAATCCTCACGTGTCCGAATGTCCGAAACTCTTTGAATTCACTTTTGAAAATTAAAATGTCTGGGAAACCATCTGGGCATCCGAATCTATTGTGAGGATGATATATATAATATTCAAGACTGTTAAACTTGTTGGGAGTTTTATTTGCTGGTGCAAACTGAGCGCAGGTAGAATGACGGTATACCACCGTTTTCGGCTAAGTCGAGACTAGAGTTAGAATCTATCTCTTTAAGACGAATTTGCCTCGCACACGATACTCATGGAATACGACAATCATCTCCCAAGATACAACAACTTTTATCTTGTGATAACAACACTGTAAATCGCAAGACCTCTTAACCGAGGAAGCTTCTTGAATTCTCCAATGCAAAAATGCAATGCTTGCTTTGCTTGGAAGGAAGTGAGTGAGTGAGTGAGTGGATGAATATGTGAGAGACTTTATTTATACATATGAAAGGATATAAGAATCTCTTGATTCAATTAGATCTCATATATCCATTTCAAAATAAGTAATGTAGATTACATCCTTTCCTAAAAAAATATACTATCTTTTCATTAAATACACCTTTTAATCATCCAAAACACATTTAAATCTTTTTAATTATTTTTTTATTTATAATTTCTAACAAAACTAAAGTGCATGAACAATAAAAATAAGTAGACTAAACACGAGGAATAGCTCTTCCACGTGCTATATAAAGCTTGGTGAAGCTTCAACCACATTGCCTCTCCGTATTGACTTGACTCATCTTAAGTATCATTTTATTTATTGAAACACAAAACTTCCTCCTTGCCTTTTCCTCCCTGAAAATAAAAATAACCCGCATAATTGCAGTTTGCACTCATCCGCTGCTTCTCTTCGATCGCCGCCTGGACTCTATGGATCCCTCCGGCTTCCGCCCGTCGCCGCGGCAGGAGATACAGATCAAAGGCCCCCGGCCGTCGGCTCTCAGCCTCAAGGTCAGCAAGGACTCCCACAGCATCAGGAAGCCCGCCAACGTCGCCGCCGCGCCGAGCCGTGACCCGGTCATCATCTACTCTGTCTCCCCGAAGATCATCCACGCCGAGCCGGGGGAGTTCATGACGCTGGTCCAGAGGCTGACCGGTCCGGGCTCCGCCACGCTGCCGTCGCCCGGCGCGCTCTCCCCCGCAGCGCGCATCGCCTCCTTCGAGAAAGCCTCCCCGCCCGCGTCCGCGCTCGTGGATCTGGAGCCGGATTGCGGTCCGGCGCTGGGCAGCCAGGGCGCCTTCCCCGGGATCCTGTCGCCCGAGCCGGCGGCTCTCTCGCCGATACCGCCCAACCTCTTCTCGCCCTCGTTGTTCTCCCCGGAATCGAGTCCTGCTTTCGCCGACCATAGCCCGGGCTACAACTTCCTCACTAGCCCTAGCAACAATTTCCTCTCAACACCTACCGTTCCTTCTCCCGGAACCTTCTGGGAACTCCTACACCAGTTCCCCGATTTGATCGAGAAATCAATATAAAAAAAAAAATCAAATCAAAATCATTGTGACCGGTAGCTGATGGCTTGCTCTGTTTATCAAACTATACAGATATATATTTGAAAGCATATTCACAAAATATATATTTTTTAAGATTTTTCAATGTCTGTACTTTTGTAAAAAGATTATTTTTGTAAAAAAAAAATAATAAAGGTAGTAGATGAAGCCAAATGCATAAGTCAGCCATCTACATTGATTTTTTTTTCCTTTTATAATGTATGTTAATTCTGGAGTTAATAAATTAAAAAGTATTTACGGAAATTTATCGTTTTTAGATTTGTGATAATTGAGCTTTCCTAGTCCATCAAACTCGGCAAGTTAGTCAGACCAGACACGAGTTGGGCAGAGAGGTCAGGTTGTTCAACTTAGTCAAGCCAGTGTTTGCTTGGTCTGGACATAATGATCGAATCAATCAAACGAACGGGTTAGTTCAGGCAAGCTAATTAGACGAGACAGGGCTGAGTGAGTTGGAGCGGACTAGTCAGGTGGGTCATGTTGGTTGGCCTAAGTGGTCCGAGGGAGTTGGTCAGGCCTAGTAGACCAATCAAATATAGCAGACCATTTGGACCATGTGAATCCAGTGCATTAGGTATGTTGAGCTCACAAACCAAGTGAACCATGTTATATGATCAAACTAGCTATATAAATTAAATTAATTTAAAAAATAATCTTATGAGACTCTCAGGATGGCAATGGATCAATCAAATTATATATTCTCCATTATCATCCCTATTTATTATATTCATCCTCATCCCTATTCAATTTTAAATTTTTATAGTCATCCCTATATCCATCCGAAATCCATTCAATTTTAAATTTTTATCGTCATCCCTATATCCATCCGAAATCCAATATTCATCGATAGATCCATACTCATAAGAGGATAGAATAATATACCCATTACTTTTCAAAAAAAACATATTAAAATTAACATCACATTAAAAAAAAATACATTAAACATCTATGGATTACTCTTAATTTAATAAAATTCAATAAAAATAAATTAAACATCAATAAAATATTTAATAATTTTTTTAAAAAAATCTTTGATATATATATATATATATATGGTATGGAGATGACTGTACTGGATCTACCTCCATATCCAATTATTCAAATACTCATATCCAATTATTTAATTATTTAATCGAATTCAAAAAATCCCTTCGTACCCTCAGTTAGATATCGGATCTTTCTTTGAGTTCAGAGGAAATTGCCATCTCTACTCTCTTCCTCCTAGAAAGTTCTCATTTTCCATCCAAGTAAACCCAGCCTTTATGATCCCTACAGTTAATTCTCGAGAGAAAAAAAGCTATTTGAGGCTTATTATAATCGTACAGCATTACAAGGTAGAACTATTCAGTTTGCAGTCACACAAGCTAGCTCATTCATCGATATTAAAAGTATATAATAACAATCTATACAAATTCCATATCAAAGTTTCTGCATTTAAGAATAACAAATGATTTTATCAAATTGCAGCATCATTAAGAAAAGAGCATTCTACATTCTAAGAAGAAATTTCATCTCTAATAGTATGAAAAACAAAGGCTACATCCTAGTGTTATCGTATCTGAGATAGTACACACACTACATTACGGTAGGTAATAGAAATGGCCAGACCTAAAAGATTAACCAAGGAAGATGCGACTCTAGACAAAAACATGTATCTTGAAAATGGCAGATCATAGACCAGAAGTTTCAATGTCGATGGCAGAAGGATGAGTGAGGCTGAAAAGGGCACCTGGAACTTTTGCTCCTTTGATTTTGGATAATCAAACTAACATCTACAACTAGCAGGTGTGCAAAAATCTTCTTATGATCTATGAGCAGAATGAGTTGATACTGCTGGTGATGCCCTCTCCGATCCATGAACATTGTATCTCTCATAGACCTTTTCGCGGTTTTCCGACCACCAGGCTTCTGCCTGATGCTCCCCAAATTTTCTTCGACTGCAAAAATATGCATCCTCAAGTTTCTTAAAACAATTGTTGCATGCACAAATGCCAGCACTAATTGAAAATTGGAATACAAGAAGACGTGAATCCAACTATATGAGTTAACATTATGTTACTAATCACAAAAAACAGAAAACTAATTGAAACCTGGAATGAATAACCACTATTTGCCTAGATACCTAAGATACTACACGTATAATGCTTATGAACAAGCGAGAAACAAGAGCAAATTGAAAGCACCATAAAATGTAGATTAAGCATAATCACATTAGCAATCTGAGATAATTCAAGAAAAAGGGAACTGAATGAACAAGGTTCAGAAGGATAACCAACCTGAACCGGACTCTCTTCAAATCTCGAGTTCCATCATGAAGGGATAAGAGAGTTATATATACACCTGGTTCAAACTGCTCAATCCATTCAGCCTCAGCTTGATTACTTGATGAAATGGGACTTTGGGAGTTACAAACCTTATCAAAATTTTGAGGATATTCACTTTCATTGCTATCCACATCAGGTTTACTGATGGATGATGATCTCTCTGCGTTACTGTCGCGTTGTCGTGCACTGAAGTCTTGCTCCATTTCATTAGAACTCACTGGATTAAAGTTTTGTAAATTCGTACCCAGCTGGTTAGATTCACAGCTATCTGTTAATGAACAATTCTGATTTGAGTTTCTGTTGGCAATAACTCCAATACAATCAGGGGAATTGATTGGATCGCTTGTTGGGTGATAATCTCCATTTGGAACGACAAGACCAGGATATAAGCCCACCCCATTCGCCAAATCTAAGTGTCTTGCTGCATCATTTTTGTAGAACCCTTGAGGAAATATCTCGGCCATGTCTTTAAGCTGCATCACGTAGATCATACAAGTCCAGATAAAGCATGTGCTTCAAGGAATGAACCAAATTAAAAGTATCAAAAAAATATACGAAGCAGGTCCAGGATACAAGTGAAGCCTACAAAGTCAACAAAATTGACTAAATGCAAGCCTATAGTACCAAGTTTCTACTAAGTGATAGCGTTCTATATAAAATAAATTTTATCATTTTGGCGCAATAATTCAGAACAAATAAATGTACAAAGAATACTCTCTAGTCCTGGAATTTTTCTAGCATAGACTAGGAAGACAAATGAACTAGGCTCCAACAGGAAAGATTTATATATCTAACCATCAAATATAGGGATAAGGAATTGATAAGCAAAACTTATGTGACCCCTGGCCAAAAAGTAACTTTTGCTAGCATCCCTAACTTTTGTAGGGAAAGATGATTACGCTCACCCCACCCCAGGTGCCCCTCATAGTCCATCCCAGATTATGTGAAGGGAGGTAAATCACGGGGTCAGCTTGTAGTCAACCGTCAAGTGACTAGAGGGTGGGAGGAGTTTTTTTCTCCAAGATAGCAAATTTGCCACCCTCTAGCCAACTGTGGCTAGCATCCCTAACTTGATCAATAATCAAGATGCTCAATGATATATAGGATTTCCACATGGATAGCATAAATATCTAAGATCAGTAATAGTTTAAAAACTATGTGCTCACAAATCTAACATTTTTTTTTTCTTTTTTTCAGAATTATTTTGTGTTTGATATCTAAACTAACATGCAAAGTTCATCAAGTCAAATGTTAATTTGATTGTATTCTTTCTTTTTCAGATCATGTCATGAGAAAGTCCCCTGCTCCATGAATATGAAACTTTTGTATCAATCCTTTTGGAAGCATATAAGGTAAAAAGTGAGCATGACACAAGTTTGGTAACGACTAAATTTAATGAATGGCCACATGAAAGAATTAATGTAGGATGATCTGTGAGAAAAACTGTAAACTCTTGTCCTCATACAGCCTTTGGTGAGACATGTGCTATAGAATTTCAAAACGGATTGAAGGCCCATTTGGCTAATTAAAGGGCTGATCTAGACATTAAGTGTCAACTTAAAATTCAGTAATGAGCTCATTTCACCTCAACAAAAATCCTTAAACACATAAAAACAACTATGGAATTTTTTCCCCCCATATCCACGACAATCACTTGTTCTTTATTGCTGGGTCATTCTAGAATCTAATGTCATTTGTAGGGCTTAAAACATAATACAACTGTTAAAGAGACAAGTCAAATCAAAGAGAGTGATGTATACTATGATGTAGTTCCTTGGATCTAACAATAAATCTAATTGCGAAATACCCATTTTGTATTTTATCTAGGGCAAAAATTGCTAATGTTTAGTTAATGTGTACATAAAGAATGGACTATCTAGGACAACTACAAGGTTTCACCAAAAGCTCCAGCACATTCAATACTGACCCCAAATATCACAAATAACAGGCAATATCAACAGACAAGACAAAGAAAACCTAAGGGGGTGTTTGGTTTGCGTTTTCCACGCTGTTTTCTGTTTTCATTTTTTGAGAAAATGGAAAACGCGTTTGGTTTGCGTTTTCCATGTTCATTTTCAAGAAAATGAGAGAGTGTTTTCTAAAAAAACGAAAAACGCGGAAAAGTCGTTTTCTGAAAAACGAAAAACGCATGTTTTTCAGAAAATGAAAATGGCGCAAACCAAACACCCTCTTAAGTTTTTCTTGATTCCGGAGGTTAACGATTTTTTTTACCAAAAATACCCTCCGATAATAAAAAATTAGAAAAAAGAGAAAAAAAAACCTAAAAAATATTTTTAAAATGTAAAAAACTTTTAAAATTTAAAATAATTATTTTTTTAAAAAAATAAAAAATAAAAAAAAATAATTTTAAAAATATTAGAACCAAACAATATTTAGTTATGTTTTATTCCTATAACCTTAGTTATGTGATTACCTGGTAATCACATAATCAAGATTATACATGATAATTTAAACCAAACACACCTTTAGACTAGTACAATTTACCTAAAGGCTCGAAGCCCGAAAACCGTGAGATAATACATCTATAGGCTATTATAAGTTGGTCTTGAGGTAAAGTAAGATATCTGAATCTTAGTTATTGTTTGTCTGAAGGCAAAAAATTCGTTTACTTATCCGAAGTTAGTAATAATTTATCTAGCTACCTCATATTATCATTATAGTTTCCGGAGCTAGCATGAATATATCCACTGTTAGACCATTACAATATGCTCGGAGGCTATGAAATCCGAAAACAGTGGGATACTATAGTTATAGGCTATTATTTTGTACATGCAGAAGGATATAGTTTTTTTTAAAAAAATCTTTTCATCAAATTCTGATTTCGATTCATTTTTTATCATATTCTGCCAAACGAATCTCGCACTAAAAAAAATGTTGTCAAATAGCAAATGAATTAAATTCTAAATTAACAATCGAAGTAATATCTCGTCATTAATTAACGAAGGAATAAATTTCTCATCTACTAAATAATAGAATGAAACAAAGATATTATTTATGATAAAAATATCAATCAATAAACAAATTCAATGACAGTTTATACCATGTTTAATATTTAATGAACTTTGCAGGCCGCGCTCTCAAGCCGGTGAATACACTCGCCCAGTTCCTCGCTAATCCATCTCAGGCCAAGGAAGTAAAATCACAGACAGCTATTAGATCATTTTATGGGGACACGATTAATATGTTATGGTAGTAAAAGGTGAATATGTTCATCCTTAGTGCCCCTGCCAACCCATCCTAAGACCAACACAGAGGAGATAAATCACGGACAGCTATTAACCGGACTAGTCGCCTTTGAAATAATGACTAGTATATAAGGGGAAGACATTTTATTTTGGCTTTGTCGAAATTTGAATCACAGATTTTATGATGGTAATATTTTATGTGCTAGTTACTAGACCATCTCGAGGGAACATGATTAATGTGTTATGAACTTATGATTAGTAGATTGTATTTATTTATTTATGAATTTTTTGCTTTTAAAAAAACAATGTATTGCCCGCACTTTATTTAAATTTATTTTTAAACAATTTATTAAATCAAACATAATGCAGAAAAAAAACTCAAGTCGGACCTGCGCTAAGTCGCTATGTCCAGTCCGGACATGATCCGACTCATTCACCGGTCCGGTTCGGAACACAGTATGGCTGGGTTCCGCTTCAAGGTGGTCGACCGGACCGGCTGTTTCACCCCTGTCGTTTATAAATTCGCATCGCTGGTGGCGGTGGCTGCAAGACGACGGCGAGAAGAGAACCAATCTAGGGCTTCTTCCTCTCCCGATCGAGCAAAGGGGACGGCGTACTCATGTAAGCGTTCGCTTCTTTCTTTCTTCATGTTCATCGGAGTCGTTGATCTTCTTCGATTCAGCTTTTGAGTTCGAAGATGCTTGTTACGCCGCGATTTGTTCGATTTCCAACTCTTGCACTCGCGGACATGCAGGAGGCCTTCGATCAACCGACCCCCGACACCCAACCCGGACGAGGAGCCGGAAAAAGAGCTTTCCATTCAGGAGATCATCAACATCAAGGTGTCGGACTGTTTCGCCTTTAGGCAATTTTTTGTGAGAATCATCTTAGAAAAAGATGCTAAAAGTGGGGGGAAAATAGGTTTTAGGGTTTAGAAAGTGTTATTTATTCTGTATTGGGATGATTGTGTGTATACTCATATGGAGATCTTCGCACATGTCGATGAGTTGAATTTGGTTCTTCAGCTAATAGAGTCTGGGGAGAAGGAGAAACTGATGGAGCTTTTGAGGGAGAGGCTGATCGAGTGCGGATGGAGGGACGAGATGAGAGCGCTCTGCAGGTTTGAAGTATTTCCTTTGTTATTATTAATGCCGCAAAATAAGTGTTTGATGGCTTATAGAATATCCGTTTTGGTGACCTACTTTTCCACACAGTTGTATCCAAAGATATGAAATTCAAACAGATTAGCTTAACAAAACTATTATCTTACTATCAGTTATTTAGACTTACTATCAGTTATTTAGACTCGATGTGTTTGGTTCTGACTTGTTTTAATGATATGATCAAAGTTGGACGGTAAAAACAATTGTGTTTAATATTTTAATGAAACTTAATGTTGTCCGAAGACATATCAATCTGTTCTATATGTGTAAACATGCTGCTGTTTGTCTACAATTTCATGTGCTTCACTTTTTTTATCTGTTTGGGTCCTGTGATTTTTTGAACCTTTGTTTCTTCTTTGTCTTTCTCAAAGAGCATATGCAAAGAAAAAGGGAAGAAATAATGTCACAGTTGATGACCTTGTACATGTTATTACTCCAAAAGGAAGAGGTGAGTACTTCCTTGTTGAATTTATTTATCCTTTTGTTTGAAATCGTTTCTTCAAATCTTCAACTTTTAATGTTCATTGGAGAAAAGTCGTGCATTTCAGTTACTAGCAATTTTGCAATTTCTACATCAGCTTGTAAGAAATTGTTTCTTCAAATCTTCAACTTTTAATGTTCATTGGAGAAAAGTTGTGCATTTCGGTTACTAGCAAATTTGCAATTTCTACATCAGCTTTTAAGAAGTTGTTTCAACAGTCTTCACTCTTTTACTCTCCATCCACTTTTCAATGGAAGGAATAAACTAAACGGTTCTTGAACATTAAATAATATGGTGGTGATGATGGATTTTGTTGAGTTTATGAGCTCTTATATTTTTAGTTTTCTTATCTAGTTTCTTTATATATGAATGGATGGGTTTGCAAGAGGAATGAAATTATAAATTTTTAACTTGTTCTATTTCATATGGGAGTGGTAATAAAATCCCCATCGCAATCCACTGCATTGTCATCCCTAGTATTTGGTAATCCTTTTCCATCCCTAGATTTGACTCTTTTCTTTGCCAATTGCGAAAACTTTTTGATAGGTGGGGATCCAATCATATCTACCTTTCTATGTGATTACTCAATCAATTTAAATGTTTGTAAATGACATGTGCAACTTCAAATCAAAGGTTAGATCATGTAAGAACATATGGGCATGAATGAGGGGAGTCAAAGTGTCTGTTTGACTCCTGCTAGAATCTCCTCCTCTTTGATGCTACTGAAAAACTTTTTCACACAGTTTCTCCTTCCATTAAAGAGGAGGTAGATGTGTTTATCAATAAAATGGAAAGGAAGTTGGTGGGAGAATGTCTAGGTCAGTAGAGACGTTAGGTAACCTCAACAAGTGTGATGGATTGTGGTTTAGAATAGGAATTACTTGAGCATAGGTAATTTATCTATAGGTTTCAGCTTAGAAGAAAAATTAAATAATAACCAATATTTAGGTAATCCAATTGACAGAGATCATGCTCTCTTCACATTTTTGTGATCTTCTTTAGGGTGATCTTGTAATGAGCAACGGGATACAAACGGCATTGCCTGTTTGGTGTTCTGGCGGTGGCTTTAGGTGTCCTGAGATTGAGAGAAGAAGGGCTAGGCTTGCCCAACTGTTTCTCTTTCACCTCTTTCTTAAGTCTGAATTGTGTTGTTTTATTGGATATTTAGTTTTTATCACGGGTTGTGTTACTTTTGTGTGTTGCTTTGTTGGATATTTAGTTTTTCTCACGGCCTGTGTTGCTTTGATTTGTGGGTTGTTTTATTGGATATTTAATTTTTATCACGGCTTGGGTTTGCTGTTGCTCTATTTCATATTTTATAAATTGACAAAACTAGAGGGAGCTTTGTTAACTGGATGTAAGATTAAGATTTTCAAACATTGGGAACTAATTAGCTATCTTAATCCAAGGAGGTCCACATTTATATACATAATTAAATCTAAGGAGCTAATTGTCTCTTGCTTCACAGCTAAACTTCGAAACTTTTTTTGTCTTACACTTGGTTTATTACAAATATTATTATTATTATTAAACAACATCCTAGTAATCATTGTATACAAATTCCATTAACCCAGGTAAATTCTTTTAAAACTTTGTTCTCTGTCACACTTTCCCTATCTTAACAATTTGATTGAGCTTTGTTGCAGCTTCAGTGCCGGATTCTGTGAAGGCTGAACTACTGCTACGCATCCAATCTTTCCTCAAATCTGTTCCGCTTGATGCTCTCTGAACTATAAAAGCGGGTGCTCGCAAGCACTAATATCTCACACAAACTGTGCTACTCTCTTCTCTAAAATCTCTTTGGAGATCGATCAAATCCCATGGGCTTGATTCTGGCAGCAGATAGAGATCACTTGTTGCCGGCCTATCCTATTTTTCCTCATAGCTGCGGCAACAATTTGTTGCGTCATATTTTGTAAAATGAACGATATGTAGTATTCTTAAATGCTTCATAAACTAAACTCAAGATATGTATTTATAGTTTTTTTCACTCTCCCATTGTAGTTCCTTTAGTTTATACAATTCATTGTAGGTGCCATGATAACGTTGATCAGCAGGCATCAGAAGCTGCTAATGATGTTCATGCTAAAGCACCACATCCCTGCTGTTGCTGTGTTGTATTTGAGTGAGTTTAACTAGCAGAACCAACAGACTTTAATTTAGGGAGTATTTGAGAGAGCTTTTGAGTATCTAAAAGGGATTTTTATATAGATTATTTTGAAGTTAGTGAGGAGCTAAAGTATTGAGGATTTGAAAATAGAAGTAAAAAGCTAGTATAAGGTAAAGTTTGAGTGTGATGAATAATTGTTTCTAAGTTTAATTTTTAGTTAAATGATAATAATATCTTTAAACTATATAAACTTATAATAATATTTTTAAAGTATATAAACTAGGAGGGCCGTGATCTATTTTTTTTTAAGTATATAAATTAATATGGTTTAATTATCTAAATATAATTTTGATACACGTACATATAATTATTAATATATTTTAAATATTGTATTAAAATTATTTTTTTATAATTAAAAAATATATAATTAATAAAAATAAAAAATGATAAAATTTATATAAATACATACAAATATGTATAAACAATTTTAGAAATGTAAATTATATAAAAATATAATATATTATTAAAAAAATAAATATTACAGAAGTGTGGTAGTAATTATATAAAATGATAAATTTATTAAACTCAGTGATAATTATGTAAAGTTATAAATTTATTAAGGGTATAAGGTCAATAGATCATTAAAAAGTAAAAACAAACAAACAGAAGCCAAAAAAAAAAAATAATCAATTTCTTCTTTCCAGCTTTTAAGCTGAGCAAAGTTTTAGAATTAAAAAAAAGCATAAAAACTCTATCAAATACTCTTTTATCATGTTTTCGGTTTTCATGATCACTTCTGTATTAGTCGACCTTCTCTCCCCTATAAGATCTAGTTCAGGACTTGCCCAACCTATTGTAATTTGTACAAAAATATTTAATGGATTTATGCATTTTAATTTTTATAGTTAGAGAATTTTGGCACCATCCAAGGTAAATTTGGCATAATATTGATGAATCAACATGATTGATAGAATTTTTTTTTTCAACTCTACATTTTTGTAGTCCGTCTTTGTGTCCGAATGCATTGGTGTCATCTAGGTCAATTTTGGTTAATTAATTTTTATACAAGTTATTGTTACGCAGAGGTTTGGTGAAATGATTTAGGTATTTTTAAATTGGTGATCTTGACCCAAAATTCTTGATTAGCAGGGCCTTGAATCTTGATTGGGAAACTCTTGTGTAGTTGGGACTTTGTTTATGACAATTATGGTCACTAATTGCATGAGCTTAATGATTCAATCACTGTTTGCCAAACTTATTGAGTTGTCTTTGAAGAGTGTTGCTTCATTTAAGTGAGTTTAGTTGTTGTCTTATCATGAATTAAAATAGAATAAAATTTATTCAATGAAGATTTATATAGTAAATTATGATTAGTTATTATTGCAATTCACTTTTATTAATTTGAGAATTTTAAATATAAATTGGAATACTGTATTGGGACACATCTAAAGTTACATGACAATTTATATAAAATTTTATTTTATCATGAATAACTTAATAAAACTAATTGGCGGAGAAGCATAGGCATATATAGAGATCAATTGTTATTAACTAACGTATCAAATTTTAGTAGGTGACTACGACTCGATCCCATGCTGAAACTGTCTCTGATAATGCCTTCAGAAACACCGATCAGATTCTTTCACTCTTGATATTAATCGACACCCTTTCCAGATGCTCCAAAGGCTCATAACACCTCAATGACGAACTACTCTCCCACTCATCGCAATGCTCATCACTCGGTTGCTGAAATTGAAGAGATGATCATTTCAAGGCAACTAAAGAAAACATTGCCATTAATTAATGGCTCTTCAAAATCAATATTATCCCAAACTCAAACCTTTTTGGACTCGGTTAAAACGAGTGACTGCAGCTTCGGTGTGCATCGAAGAAGATCAAACACTATGTCCAGGCTGAATTTCTCTGCCACATACATTTTGATCTTCAACTGGAGCAGTTTGTGAAAGACAGGAAACCCTTATACGATGGCCTTATACTTTCCCTGAAACAAACAAAAATATTGATTGTTACTTCTAAAACTATATATATAATTAAATTAACATACGTACCAGGAATCTAGGAGTCAAGCTTGAAAGACATTTATCCGACACAGTAATAGTCAGCGTAGCCACATCGCATAACGTCGGGGCAAATGTTCCCAGGCGCCAAATTCTGAATAACCGGACAGAAGTCAAGAGGGTGCTTCGATTTGCAAGTTTGTCAAACCAAAATGAGGTTTTAGCTTTAAATATTCGAGTTTCTGGCCATTGATTTGGAGTTTTTCTGGAGCATTTACAAGAGTCAATCTGAGAAGATTTGGTGCCGCTATTTGAACGAGTTCGGGCCGGAGATATCCCGTTTTTAATCTCAGTTCTTCCAGAACAGGACAGCCCGAGAGCAGCCTCGACAAGCTCTCGTTAGGAATGACATTTTCGCCGAGTGTGAGGGAAAGTGTCTTGAGATTGCTCAATCTGAAGGCGATGCGTTCGGAAAACTTAAATGTGAAACCCATACAGCCGACGACTTGTAGATCCAGTGACACGAGCGATGGCCAATCGAACACGAGTTTGAAAAAAGAAGATCTCCATTGCGTATGGAAGAAATTGAGGAGAGTCACCTGCCGGGCATCGTGGGATTTGGCGTATTTGACTAAGTCATAGACGAGTTTTTCACACTTAAAGAAGAATTTGCAGGATATGTCGTCCGTGTTAAAGACGAGATTTTGGGGATCAATGCTGAGTCCGGTGAGGTGAAGACGAGAAACAGAGTCGCCGCCGCGGGAAACGAAGAAGTGCTTCTTGATGATGGGTTCTAGATCGAAGTAGGAGAAGTTGATGACGGGGACGGAAGTCCAGACGTGACGCCATCTGCGGGAGAGAAGGGAGGTGCGGATGGAGTCGAGGGTGGGGAGGAAGGAGAGGATGTGGCTGAGAAGCTCGTCCGGGAGATTACTCAGGTAGTCTTCCTCCTCTAATTCCGACTGAACGTGCCGGCGGCGAAAGCGGCGGCGGCGGCTTCTGCTACTCAAATCACCCATGACCACGAAGAGAGGAAGGCCGCGGCGGGCGTTAAAGGTGGGGCGATCTCTTGTCTGGAACTCCGTATTTATAGCGAAATAAATAATTCCGACAATTAATAACGAACCAAACATTTTGACAAAATTATATATATATATATAAATTCTTTAACTTCCAATATTTCTGTTTTTTTTTTCTGGCATGTTATTCTAATTTTACAATTTAATATAAAAATAATAAATCAATCCGGATAGATATACGAAATTGAAGTAATGTGTAAGTAATAAAAATGATATTTTTAAAATAAAAATGAAATAAATTAATACTTCCCATGTAAATGATATAAGAATTTTTTAATAATTAACTTTTTTTTTTTTACAAAAAAAATTGTATAGAGGCTCGTAGAGAGCTCCCACTTGTTGGGAGGTATTTCATAATACATATAAAAAATAATGACACCTTTTTTCGATACTCAATCAAAAGTCATAGATATAAGAATATAAACTTTATTACCTTTCACATTTAATAATGACTAGTTTTATTAATATATTAGATAAATATTATTTTTTACATAGAATAGTATGACTGATTGAGTTGCTTAAGCGTTCCAATCTGCTATAGAGGGAGAAGAGTTACAGACCCTATCTAATGATGTGCTAAATGATATATATTATGACGTTGTTGGGGGAAGGGAAAAGAGCTCCCTCTATGACCTTGGCTCCTAAGCAAATGTTACATATGATCATACAATGACTCCTACGCTTGGGGATCATCTCAGTTCTTTATCTAGTCAAGTGGAAGTTTTAATACAAGAAAATCAAGAATTGAGAGATTGTGTCACAATATTAAAATAGTCTCGGGTCTGTAGTTAGTCGATTCAAGATTAGGCCAAGACATTAATATAGCGACAAATGCAAGAATTCGTATCTCGATGGAGTCTAAATTTTCAAACGTCACATGGTTTTGACGGACTCGTAAGAGAGTCAAAACCCAAACACTCCTTATAAGTAACTTATATTAGTAACAATTTTTGTATGGTGAGTTGACATTTAACTTAATTTTTTTAATTTATCATTCATAAAATATGGAAAATAGTTCTGTTCATTTTGATATTATATGTAGTTTTAATTGTATTACATCTTTTCATGAACAATATTCAAAAAATATCAGCACTTGAAGAACATTACATTCTATCATTAAGGTATGCATTCTATTAAAGCATGTTAAACTTGTGTTGATCAGTTTTTGGCTTTTTGTATTTTTTGATAAGTAGTTTTAAATTTAGATTCATATATAAGTAGAATTGTTTTAAAATAAAAAATATAGTGTAGTTTGAATTATGTGTTTATTTTTTTAATAACTTATTGTATTATACTTGTTACAAGATGTAATAATGATGGTCATATTAATTTTGGGGATTGGGTTGGGATGAAATGGATTTGAATTATATTATTTTTAATGATGTTTTAAATATTATTTTTTTTGTTAAACATGAATTTTGCTTTGTTGATAGTGTGGTTTGTCATGGATTTAAATGTGTGTGTTTATGAATGTTGAATGTACTGTTGAATTAACTATTGAATGTTGATGTTTAATATTGTTATTGAATGTATCGTGTATCATTGGGCATTTTCAAGGTAAACAATATTGAAATCTCTCAATTAGGAGAGCAACTATTAAATTTTTAATTAAAATTAGCGATAGTGTTTATTTAGCAGAAAATTTTCATTACTAAATTAATGACGGAAAAAATTATTCTATTGTTTGTTATTTTTGTTTCATAATTTATTGTACTATTATTAGTTATTGAAGGAAGTGAATATCACTTAGTTGGATTTTAATTTTTTGTTTCATAATTGAATTTGTTGTTGATTTGATATCGTTAAATTTTAATTTTCATTTCTTGTTCTCTATTATTTGTTATTTCCGTTTTGTAATTGATTGTGCCATTATTTGTTATTGAAGCAATTGAATATATCTTAGTTAGATTTTAATTTTCATTTCATAATTAAATTTGTTGTTGATTTGATATCGTTCAATTTTAATTTTCATTTCTGGATCTTCTGTTATTTATTATTTCTATTTTATATTTTAGTGTAAATATATCTTAATTAGATTTTAATTTTCATTTCATAATTAAATTTATTGTTGATGTTCAATTTTAATTTTAATTTCTGGATCTTCAGTTATTTATTATTTCTATTTTATATTTTAGTGTACTTATTGAAGAATATTGAATATCTTTCTCTGGATTTTAATTTCGGATTCATAATTTAATTTGTTGTTGATTTGATATCTTTGGTATATTTTAATTTTATTTCACAATTTGTTATTCTGTTATTTGTAGGGGTGGAAAATATCAAAATTTTTAATATATTACTTATATTATATCGAAATATACCGAATTATATCAAAAATCTAGAATATTGAAATTTTTGATACGGTATTATACCGTATTGAAAAATTTAGGCACCATATTGGTATGCAATTTAGGTATTCGATATACCATATCAATATTCGAATCTGAATGTAAATGATATAAAATTTATACTATATCAAAATTTGATATTTTAAAATTTTGGCATACTAAAATTTTGATGTGGTATTGGTAATTAAATTGTGAAACATACTTCGATGCAAATAATAGTAAACGAAAATAACAAATAACAAAAAACCCTAAAATTAAAATCGACAACAAATTGAAACGAAAATGAAAATTGACAACAAATTGAAATAAAAATAAAAATTGACAACAATAATTAACAGAAGAATAAAAAAAAAGAATATCGTGTCCCAAAAGCAAGGGGTGTTGACCCCCGCAGACTCCATGAATGGAGGGCAGAGGTGTGGAGCGGAGGTGGTGGAGCGGGGAGGGGATCGACCAGAGGCTGGAGCAGAGGTGCGGACAATAAATTAAAATCGTGAAATGAATTTCAATACAAATAATAGTAAACGAAAATAACAAATAAAGAAAACCCTAAAATTAAAATCAACAACAAATTGTAACGAAAATTAAAATTGATAACAATAATTAACAGAAGAACAAAAAAAAACAGAATATTGTACCCCAAAAGCAGGGGGTGTTGGCCCCGACT
>JBBMJZ010000048.1:4419056-4429986 GCA_037833815.1 Zingiber zerumbet | reverse complement strand
GAGGATGTGTGATATTTCGAAGAGGCTTTTATAAACCCTAATTAAATTATCTTAATAAAATATATAAAAAATATATTTAAAATTAAAATAAATTAAATAAAATTTATTAATTAATATTCTTAAAAATAATGTTTTAAATTTTATTTAAAAATTAAAAAATATAATAATTCTTATTTTATTCTAATATATTTTTTTATTATTTTAAATTTCATTTAAATTTTTTAAAAAATTATAATTTTTTTTAAAAAAAATTCTAATAAATTATATTTATATTCTGATTTTTTAATTTTTAAATTTTTTTATTATTTAAAATATATATTATTTAATTATTAATTAATTAAATGAATAAATAGTTATTTTATTTATTTAATATTATTAATAATATTATTGTTATTATTATTATAGATACATCCATTTTAATTTGAATTATTGTTATATCAATTCTATTTAAATAAAATTATTTTTTTTAATAATATTAAATTATTCAATAATTGAAAACTTATAATAAATCAATATACAACTTATTTTTATATATACCATAAACATATTTATCTTATAATTATTATAGATAAATAAAAAATACCGAAATTGTATCGGCACGGCACGATACGATACCAAAACCGTATCGTTCCGGTCTGAAACCGAAACCTCGGCACGGGTCGAAATTTTAAACCTTGAATACATGTGCATATTATCGTAAACGTGTGGAGTTTTTCCTTAGTAGACGCAACCCTAACTTTCTCTCTAGTGTTCTATTTCTTATCTATTCATCCTCATATCTTTGCATATTTACCTTAATATCCTCATCTCTATGACTCATCTTTTGTTTATGTGCTTAATTCATAATCCAATATTCAACTTTATATAACATAACAGGTCTAACATCATTTTTGTAAAACTTCATTTTCAGCTTTAAAGGTACCTTACAATCATAAAGAACACCTAACGTCTTTCTCCATTTCAACCATCCTGCTTGTATCATATGTTAAACATATCTATTAACCATCCATCCTTTTACAAAAATGATCATGCATACTTAAAACTCGTAGTTATAGGATAACTCGCTATCTTTTATCTTGACAATTGCCATGCTACATCTAATACTATTAAATTTAAATTTCATTTATTTTGTCTTTATTCTACTAAGTCTAAAACTTTTTACTTCCAATGCTCCTTGTCAAGATTTGAGTTTTTCATTTTCTCCGTCACATATCTCATTGACTAAAACAATGTCATTTTTAAACAAAATGCACCTTAGTAATGTGTCTTAGATGTGTCTAATAAGTTTATCCATGATTAGTGTTATCAAGATATTAATTTATAGCTAATCTTGATGTAACTCTATTTTTATAAAAAATATTTTGTTGATCAATCTGAAATCTTCACTCTTGTTAGTATATTCTTATACATATCTTTAATTATTTTAATATATGCTATGACAATAGTTTTCTTTTTTAAATTCTCCATACAATTCCCTTTGGAATTGTAAGTCAATGAATACATTGGGTAAGTCTTGCTTCTTTTTTTTCTTTCAATCTATTAATTCTTTTCAAGCATGAAGTTGAATTATTTTTTCTCCTTCATGTTTTTTAATCATTCTTTCCTAAAGTTTTATAGCATTAACTCATTATTTTAATACCGTAAAATTCACATAATTTTGTATATGCCTTTCATTTTTGCATAAGGGGGCTAGGGTACTAATCCTCCATTCTGGTTGAATAACTTCGTAAGTCATTCAATATACTGCTTCTCTAGGCATTTCTATACATCTATTGGAATATTATATGATCCTATCATTTTTTCATTCTGCATTCCATTTAACACCTATTCTACATTTGAAAATTGAATTCTCTAATAAAAATTTAATTTTTTATACTCCTCTAATCTATTTAAATTTCTTAAGCTAAGTTGGCCATCTAAATTTTCACTAAAAAGTTGATAAAAATATCCTTCGTTCTCTATTGGATCCAATTTTAATGCATCTTTCTTTAGTAAGATCCCTTGTCTTTCTCTCACTTTAGCTATTGTATAGGTGTCCTTTTGTGCTTCTTTTGTATTAAATCATGGATACAAGCATTCAAAAGCTTCATTTTTGGTTTCATTCACTATTTTCTTTCTTAGCTATTACATGCTTTTTCATTCTTACAAGTGATTTTTTTGTCCTTTCTCTTGTACTTTCTTATTTCACCACTAATATTCTCTATTTGATGGTGCTCGACCTTTTGATGCACGAAGTACGCTTTTGGTTATCGTTTTCAAATTTGATACTTTCTTATTATACGTCGTATTCAAGTCGTTATATATTTCTCCTAATACTTGTGCTTCTACCCTCTCTTTAAAGTTACTTTACTTCACATCCTTTAGTTTCCACCGCTTGATCTTTTTAGTCATCTACCTTTTCCTTCTACCGCATGTTTGTGGTGCATACCTAACACCAGTAATCTATAATGGGTTGTTAAGTTTTCTCTTAAATTGACCTTGCAATCCTTATAAATATTTACTATAAGAAAGTCAATTTGTAATTTATTGTTCCCATTTTTGAACGTAATCAGGTGTTCTTCTCTCTTTTTGAAAAACTTAGTAGTTATTATAAGTTCATATATTATCACAAAATCTAATATAATTTTTCCTTAATTTCTTAGTTAAAATCTCAACTCACATGCACTCTATTATATTTCTCATTTCTTACTGTTACATGCCTATTTAGATCTCCTCATATCAAAATTATCTCGTTTATTGAAATTTATATACTACCTCATTTAAGTCTTCCCAAAATTATATTTAGCGGCTTCATCTAGTTCTACTTGAGGTGTATATATACTACGTACTAATAGATTCTTTTATTACTACTACTATCTTGAGAGATAATCCTATTTTCCTATCAAATTATTCCTACTACTTCATCCCTTAAGGGACACATTAATATGTTAATCCAAACATTGAAGTAAAAGTCTTCAGACATATAAATAATGTGAATAAAAATTCTGATCACAAAAGTTCTTGTATTATAAAAGAATAAAGTGAATAGGGTAAATGTGATGTTTATATCTTAAATTTATCTGCCTCCTTTCAATGGAAAGAGAGAAGGGGATGAGAATAATCACTATAAATTAAAAAAGGTGTACAATTTGAAATCACTATTTAAAAAAGGTTTATATAGATAGTCATGATGAGGAGTTCTCAGTATTCTTTTCTTTGCTTTTTTATTTTAAAAAATGGAAAAGTTATGTAAAATTTTAAAAGACAAATTAAACATATTTAATTGGTCTAGTCATAAATCCTTTAATAACCAAGTTGATAGAACAGTTAATTTTCTTTTGAAAAATTTAATTATGTTGATTAAATCATTTAAAACCCCCATTCAAAACTGATTTTGAAAATTTAAATTTACAATTTGAAAAAAAATCAAATGAGAACATAAAAATGATTAAATGCTCTCTCCAACAGGCCCAAACTAAAGCCTCAATACCAAACTGAATGGATTTGGTTCTTTGGATCCCAACCCCATAATCCAAACACTCAAAATCCACTTACCTACTGGATTTTGGTCCAATCCCTATTAAATTCCAATCCACATCCTAAATCCCAATCAGATAAACTGTTAAGCCCATAACTCTATGTGATCACCCAAAACCACCCATAAATCTCATTAACTCCCTGTTTGTCCATAATATCTCATATATAACTTGTTAGAACATTAACGGATTATCTTGTTTATACCTCATACCTCTTCACAAAAAATCTTTCACTTTGTTTATCATATTTCTTTTTTGGGGTTTTTACTTTTTTTTTTTAATTTTTATATTCTTCCTGTGGGCATGGTTGAGACTAGAAAGAAACTTCTGTGGTCTTTTAGTTATCTTGGTTTATTCTTTTGAGATGCCATATAAATTTTAATTTATTGTTGTATTAGTTTCATTTGGATATTCTTGCAGGGTAGGTTTGATGTCATACAAACAGTTCATTCTGGAACTTGAAGATGACGTTTTACCTGCTGAAGCAGAACGCAGGTAAATATCTTACAGGAAAATGATTGAAATGGAAAATGAGTTTTAATGATCATCTATTATTTTCTCTCTTGCTTGTGATTTTTAACTATTTTGCTATTCAAATTTATTTACTATTCGATCCTTGTTTAGCATGTATGAATGCCCCAGTGAAATTCTGATAATCTATGTAGGTATGAAGAATATAGATTCGAATACATATCCACTCAGAAGCGAGCATATTTTCAAGCACACAAAGAAGAACAATGGTAAGTGAGGAACCTTTTTTTCTGAGTTTTCTTATGTTTTAGACGATGTTGCAAAGTACTTTAATCCTCTTCTGATTTTCTTTTTGATATAGGTTGAAAGACAAATATCATCCGACTAATTTAGTGGCAGTGATTGAGAGGTGAGTTTGTATATATCGTTTTAGAAAACTAAACTGTATTCTGCAGTTTTCTTAAAAAGTCTTTAAGAGTTTTCCCCTAATTTTCTCATTCTTCAAATAGATGAAGTTTTGTAAACTTACTGTATTCTTTTGAAAGCTCAGTTTCAATGTTTCTGGTCCTTGTACATTAATTGTAACCTCCATTCTTGCATTGTTACCATGTATCAACTTCTGTTGCTTGCTATTGCAGGAGAAAAGAACTGGCGAAATCTATTGCGAAGGATTTCCTGCTTGATTTGCAGAGTGGAACACTTGACCTGTAAGAGTTTTCTGTCGTACTAATTTGTGTTTTTTAACATGTAGTGATTTTTTTACTGCTTATTTCATCAGTGGCCCAGGATTAAGAGCCTCATCTACTGGAAAATCTGGGAATGATAGTGAACCAAACTCTGAAGAAGAGACAGATCTTAGTGAGAAAAGGAGAAGGCGTGGTAGGGGACCTGCTAAAGGAAACCTGCTTTCTTCTGCTCCCATGGCTCACCCAGTCAGCTCCGAGCTTTGTCGAATTCAAACTGACATCGGACAAGCACAGGCCTTGGTGCGCAAGCTTGACATGGAGAAGGGCATACAGGATAATGTCCTCTCTAGTAGTGGTCAAGATGATGCAGATAAGACGCATGGGGGATCTTTGGGGCCGATTATAATTATACGTGGGCTTGCCACTGTCAAGGGCCTTGAAGGTGTTGAACTATTAGACACATTGATCACTTATCTATGGCGTGTTCATGGCTTAGACTATTATGGAATGTATGAAACATCGGAGGCAAAAGGGCTTCGGCATGTTAGAGTTGACAATAAGACAAATGATGGATCTAATTCTAGTGGTTCTGAGTGGGAGAAGAAGCTTGATTCATTATGGCAAGCAAGACTAGAAGGTCAGGATCCCTTGGAAATATTAACAGCTAAAGATAAGATTGATGCTGCAGCTACAGAGGCCCTAGATCCTGTTGTGAGAAAAATAAGAGATGAAAAATATGGTTGGAAGTATGGATGTGGAGCCAATGGCTGCACAAAGCTTTTCCATGCTCCTGAGTTTGTCCATAAACATCTCAAGCTGAAACACCCAGATCTTGTTATTGAGCTGACGTCAAAAGTTAGAGAAGACCTTTATATTCAAAATTACATGGAGTAAGCTTTCATCTTATCTTGTGGCTGTGAATTTGTTCAAAGTAGTTGAATTGTTAAATCAGTTTTGTTTCTTACTCTAATGCAGTGATCCCAATGCACCTGGTGGAACTCCTATCATGCAACAGTCTGCACCAGTAAGATCTCTGTCTTTATTTTAAAGCAGGTTTTCTCTAATAGATTATCTACAATTTTTTTTGTTTTAAGAAACTTAATGACAGGTAGCTGATTTTATTTTATTGTTATACTAGTCAACTAATTTGCTAGATTTTTAGAAATTATCAAATAAATTTGTAAAAGGAAAATGGACTAAGATTTATACATGTTCCTGCATATCTAATCATTTAAGAATGCAATCTGATAACATGTATTAATGACTAAGAATTGCAATGCATTGCTGCTGCTATAATAAGTTAATATCTTTTACAACCACGAGCTCTGATCAAGAACACTAACAAGTTAAAGTCTAAAAATGATTATCAGCCTGTGTTAATTTTCATCAAGATGATTAGGAGCTTATAATTTACATGTTCAATCTTCAATTTGCATTCTTTCTTGGATTTGAAAAATATAATAAAATCATCTTTGTTGAAAATAGATTTTGTATGAATCATTTCATGAGCTGGACGTGCAGAAATTGGGTTATATCAAAAGAGAACATTTTCTGTGCATAGGTTGCCTAACAAACGAAAAAGATTTTCCAGGTTTTTGCATATGCATGAACTTTCAAATTTGTCAGTGTTATTCCAATTATCATCTTGTTTTATTTTGCACTCATCTGCAGAAGGCAAAGATTCAAAGAAGGCTATTAGACAATCGCTTGACAGATGCACATGGCAACCGCATAGAGCTCAACAAGAACAGAGATGATGACAGAGGTGACCACTCACCTCGTGATACCCATGGTGGTTTGGATGGAGAAACTCATGAAAAGCCTCCGTTCGAAGCTTACAGTGGACAAGGTTTGCACAGTGCTTTTCCTTCAGAGATTCCTCCGCCGGTCTTGATGCCTGTTCCTGGTGCTGGGTGAGTTGATTATTACAGTATTACTATTGTTCAATTTTGCCCATTACTTAATTTTCATGTCTAATCATCTAGTAAATCATCTAGCCCACTTGGACCTTTTGTGCCAGCCCCTCCCGAGGTGGCTATGCGCATGCTTACCGATCCTGGTGGACCATCATCCTTTGATTCTATCGGAGGTCCTCATGGTAGAAAAGGACGGCTTGGCCCACAACTGGGTGGTCCAGCAGCTCCAATTCTTACTATGCCTCCATTTTTTCGACAAGATCCACGACGAATGAGGAGGTCTGTTACCTAATTGATTTTCTAGAATGCTTGGTTTTTTTCCCTTGTGAGCTAACAATTGACGGGCCAAAATCATTTTCTTCTATTCTTCCCATGTTTTTTTAGACTACAGGAATTTGATCTTTGGCTTAACTACTAGCAACTTATGCTTGATTTTTTCTTCCAGTTATAGAGATCTCGATGCACCAGATGATGAAGTCACTGTCCTTGACTACAGGAGTTTGTAGTCTTCATTTTTTTTGTCTTATTTTCCAATGGCAAATCAGTTGCATCTTCAAAGCATCGTGTGCGCCCCATTTATGTAAAAATAGACAGGTTCAAATTCAGTTGAATTCGTGATTGCAGTCTGATTGGATGATCCTAACCAAAGATATATTATGGCTATTCAAATAATTAGGGGTGATAATTTTTGACCCGACATAAAAACACGACCCGAATCGAACACGAAAAAATCAGATTATGATTGGGTAGTTTTGGGTTTGGGTCAAAATTGGATCGACCCAATTGATCCAATTAATAAACAAGTCGGGCTCGGGTCAACCCGAAATGGTCTAATTACAATTCGCGAATCTGTTTATAAATAATTATAAATTTAAACTAAAATTATAAATTTAAAAAAGTTAAAAACCTTAAATATATAGATGTGCTATTGATTGTAATGTTATTATAGTTTATCATTTATGATACAGATTTTTAATTTGTATAGATAAATGTTATTTTTTATAATTTAATATATAATTTTTTTTTATTAAATTCAGGTCATGATCGGGCTAAATGGATTGGGTTCGGGTCAAGTGCAAATAAATAGATCATGTTTAGTTGAATAGTCGGGTTCAGATTGTCATTTGCCAACCCGCTAACCTGAACTTGTCAATCTGAACCTGTACCCGAATCGACTTGTCACCCCTACAAATAATCTTACTGTCTGTATTGCTAAATCTAACAATTCCTGTGTAACATCAGTATAGTTGGTTGTCATTATTTAGTTGGCCTTTCTCATTGAAAGTCGTAAATCAGCTTCTAACATTTTATTTTCTGAATATTTTGCATGATTCAAATGCTTGTGTTATCGATTCCCTTGTGATCGACTGGGGCAGCGTAAACTATGCTTTTGAAGTTGTCCAGAAATGAATGCGCTTGAAGGATTCTCAAACCTTCTTCATCAGCTCACGCCTCTACTTACATAATTGAGGCCCGGGCGTGCTGATACAGAAATGATGCTCTGCTTCAGTATCAAGAGTAACTTCTGCACGGTGGTTTCATCCTACCATCAATCAATTAATTCATTTATAATTTGCAGATGATTCTTAGTTTTTTGGCTCTCTGCTTTACGGCGTGTTTTTTCAAGTATCTTGCGGTGCACTTGGTGCGGAATAGTTTCTATTTCACATATAAATTCAGGCGCCCAAATCACTTTTGGGCACCTTGCACGCACATAATCCCGTCCGGAAGCTGAGTCAGACGGAGGTCGGCGGCATTATCCTCGGCGTTGACAGAAAGTCGTTGGGGCATTGCGGTGATCTGGCACGACGTGGAAAGGTTCCCACAGGCGGATGACGAGGAATGACGATGGGGATGATGAAGTGAGGCTCTTGCGCACACTTAGACGAGTCCACCTAACATTAGACGCCAGAAACCAGGGAAAAAGTCCCCGGAGCAGGCCTTCCGACGCTCAAGTTAGGTATTTTTTTTCCAGAAGAACAAAGAAAGGATGAAAGTAAAAGATTTATGCGAAAAAGTGAGTGAGCGTACCTGTGTAAGGGAGAAAACTTCCCTTTTTATGTCATTGAGTACTTCTGGAACCTGCTAAGTGTCAGAGAATGTCGGGTATCAGGGTCTGTCTGATAATGAATGTCACGTGGTCTCCTCTGACTGGCTATGGAAGCATCTCTTTAGCTGGGAATCTCCGACCATTGTCATATTCTCTAACATGTGACAGTTATTCCCTGACAAGTGGTTATGATCATTTGGCCTGGTTGTCGTGTAGTACTCAGTTGACCGAGGGTAGAAGGACAAGCCTCTGATGCCTATATTTCCTGTTCTGTAAATCCAGACCTATAAGTACCGACCTCCGCCGTTGCTTACCTGCACGTTGTTGATTCGTAATCCTCGGTCTGTCATCCTTGCTTAGGTACATCCTGCCCTGCGTTTCCTGCTCCGTGTGTATATCCTACCTTGCGTTTCCTGCCTTGCACACTACGCTTTCTATATCTCACCCTGCCTTTCCTAACCTGCTTATATCTCATCGACCTGTTCAAACCTGCACGAACCTCATTCGGTCCCTTGTACCTTGTACGTCTCGACCTGTGTTTCCTGCCCTGAAACCTGCACGCGCCTCATTCGGTCCCTTGTACCTCGTACGTCCCGACCTGTGTTTCCTGCCCTGTTCAAACCTGCGTGTATTTTACCCTATATGTTGTACCTTGTGTACCCCGTACGTCTTTCCCCGTTCATTCCGACCTGTGATCTTTACCTCTCCTATTCTGGCTTCTGTAAATCCTGACATGTCTCTCCTGATCTATACGTGGCATGCTTTGACTTACGACCTTTACTTAGGTATCCTGCTTTGTGTAGATTATCCTGTACTATCTGACTTGTATTTTTGTATCCCTTCGTCTGTATTCCCGACCTGTACGTTCAGCACTACTTACCTGTAATTCTTATCCCGTCATACCCGCTCTGTAAATTCAGACCTGTAAACCTCGACCTGTCCGTTCCTGACCCATATATCTTGCCGTGTATTCTGCCCTATAATCCTAGACTTGTAAGGGTCCGATCAATATTTCATGACCTGTATTTCTACCTTGTAGGTCCGCTTGTACGCGTTCTTGCGCTCCTTACCTCTCATATCCCGGTCTGTATACCTCCTGACCTGTCTTTCCTGACCTACATGTTGCCTGCTCTGACTTGGGATTCTTACCTTCTTGTCCTGCCCTGCCTGGCGTATCTCCCAAGACTTGTTACCTTGCATATCCTGTCCTGTGAGTCATGCCATGTATATCCATGTATAGGTTCTTGGTTTGCGATCCCTGGCCCGTGCTCCCTGTTCTCGCACGTCCTGCCCTGTATTTCTTGACCTGTCCAGACCAGTGCGTATCTAACGTCGTATTCCGTACCTCGTACGTCTTGCCTTGTGTCTCTAGACCTGTAAATCCTGACTTGCATTTCCGTAGTCACTTACCTGTAATTCCGTGACCACCTATCTGTAGGTCACAATCGTTATTTCCTGACTTGCATATCCTGCTTTACACGTTCTGCCATGTATGCCCTGCCCTATCCGTCTTGACCTGCAAGCATTTACTTGTATGTCCAGCCCTACATAACATGACCTTGTGGGTTCTTCCCGGTATGTCTTGCCCCGTAAATCCCAACCCTGACCTTCTGACAGTTACGTTTCCTTGACATCTGACCACCACGTCCTCTTAACTTTTGACATTCACGTCAACTTGACTTCTGACCGCCATATCAGTTTAACTTCTGACCGCCACATCTCCTTGACTTCTGACTGACACGTCAGCTTGACTTCTGAGCGTCACATCAGCTTGACTTTTGACCACCACGTCTCTTTGACTTTTGACCACCCTATCTCTTTGACTCCCGACCGTCATCCCCCTTTCCGGGCCCCACTATCATGCACCGTATCATAAGTCTCCCCCGCAAGTCTAGTCGAAGGAGGCACAAGTCCGACTGACTATACCCAATCCTGGTTCCTTGTTCTTCCTTTCTTTTGTACTAAATGCAGCACATTCCTCTATGTATTATCCCCTGGGGGTTTTCACCCCTTTAATTGCCCCATTAGTCTTGGGAATCGTATCTCCTTAATTCCAATATCATTCATTCCCACTATACAGTCCTTTAAAAAGACACCAGATTAGTACTCCCCAGTTATACCCCCCCTTCTGCCGACATTATGAGTTCACCTTCTTCTAATGGGGATGACCAGCCATGTCTCTGTTGGTGCAATCGACATCCTAGGTTTTAATGTCAGACAAATATGTTTAAGTATGTTTAAGTATGAAGTTTGATCTAGGGAAGTCCTAGTTGTAGGCTAGGCAAGGGGAGA
>JBBMJZ010000048.1:4396036-4412288 GCA_037833815.1 Zingiber zerumbet | reverse complement strand
GCTCAATGCTCTCATCTCCCTGAGATAATCCAAAGGAGAGATCCCTGCCGGCTATCACGCTGCGTCACCACTACCCATGAGTGGACCAGCGAAGCCTAACAATGCAAATCTGTCTATTGGCTGCCACACTGCGTCACCACTACCGATGAGCGGACCAGCGGAGCCTATCAAAGCATAGCTGCCACACACTCTGCCTGATATACCACTAACCCATGAGTTGTGGTGTGTGCAGCTCCATGTAACTGCAATGAGCTCAACAATAATGGGGCTACCAATCACTCAGCATGAAATCATGCAAGATGGTGCATGCCCCTAAGTATGAAAATCTTGAGCATATCTATCTCCATAAAACATGTACAAAAAATAAATGGATCAAATACGAAGATCTAGGTACACATGTCATATATGGTAAATGTCTAGTCCAGTATATCACAAGGTATGGTATGCCACTACCTCTATGAGCATATATAATCAAGAAGGTATGAATGCAAAACAAGTAAGTAAAAACAAGCATGCAACAGGGGTAACTAGTAGTAACATACCGAAGTAAAGATGAACATAGTTATTACTAGAGGTTATAATCTACTAAGTATATCAACATGACATTATCAAAAGTGATAAGTCAAGGTACCCGCCTCAAAAATGACGATCGTCCTAAGCTAATCCTAAGCCAAGGTACCGCCGTCTCTAATAGTTTAAGCTATGTATTCAGAAATCTTCGTATGAGTCTAGATAACTAAAGCTAGTTCTCAAAACTAGTCAAAGTGGTCCTGAACATAGCATGATCATCACCAAAGCCAACACTCATCTAATTCGATAATGTTTGTTGATGACTCATGACCGAAGGGATTCGCGATCGGAAAATAGTGACCTGATCTGTGGATCGCCCTCAATAGGAATGGCTGAAGCTACAAAGATCGATTAACCAATTAAGCACAATATACCAATAAAGAAAGTGCGATAAGATCCTTACTAGTCTGATACCAAACACGTCGTACCCCAAATCAGGTCCGAAGCTTCCTCTTAGGTGAAATCCAAATGCCACTTTGGTGTCGAGCCAGGGCAAAGAAGGATGGCAACGATGCTAGGGCATAACTCTATGATACAAAAGGGAAGACAGGGAACGAGGTCGGTAGCAGACCTACACCAAAGAGGAAAAAGGTTCCACAAACTCGTTGAAGAGGAGGTGATGGTCAGCGATGTCGCAAGGTGACGCTAGGGCAGAGGGGATGGGAACTTAGTCGACATCAACAATCAGTTGGCAAAGATGGTAGCACTAATCGGAGTGGCACCCGATGGTCAGTGGCGTTGGAGATCGGAGCGGTGTCGGCTGTTCGCAAGGATGTGGTGGGGCGAGTAGGCGAAGAGGAGGGGAAGAGTCAAGGAGATGTGCTCGATTTCCCTTAGCCAGTGCTTGTATGCATGGGAGAGGCGTCGTGACGACGTCGGGTTGGGAAGATGAGGAGGCGCCGTCGGTGGAGAAGAGGAAGGAAGCGGCGTGGATTCCGGAGAAGAGAAGTCGGGGAAGGAAGAAAGGGAATGTCTTGAGAACGAAGGAAAGAGAGAAAAGAAAAAGAAAAGGAAAAGAAAAATAGAACTTTTCCTCATTTAAATGGGGTAGCCTAAGCAGGCTTTCCCAGGGCCCAATATTTGATCCCCTTAAACTCGTCATACGAGCTCTGAAAAAATTTTCAGAAATTTTCTAAAAATTTCTCGTCATACTAACACGTGTGGGGTCGTTGGGGTGGCGGATTCCACCTTTTGCTACCATGCCATAATATTGGTAGTATACTTAATTGCCCCAGGTCTGGGTACCATGGTCAGACCCTCTAATGATAAAAACGAGACATCTGAAGTTCAAAACTTAGTTGCGGTGTATTATGGAAGATTTTCTCCTTAATGGGTAATGGACCTGGGAACGCTGGTTGTTAGGCCGAGTCTCCATGTTTATTTTCCTGATTTACCTAGTTAGTTAGTAGAAAATTTCTATAAGACCAGACTGATTGCTCAAATTTGATATTACCTGGTTCATCATGTTTTTTTTAAGTAGCATACTAGCTTAATCACAAATGTGTGATCTTTAAAGGATCAAACAACCAGTATATAATATATTGTCTCTTTTATGAGATGAATAATAAGCTAAGTCTAAAACCCAATTGCAACTATTTGCATGAAACCCATAAACATTAGATAACACATTTAATGGGTTGTCATGTTACCTCACATTTAGTGGGTTGTTCTCCAATAAAATCCAATTACATATTTGTTTACACATCTTTATATTTATGACTTTGACATAGTTTATTATCGAGTCAACAATATTCTGATCCTAAGATCATTGTGGTTAAACATTACTAAATATTTTAGAATTATTTTATATAATTTTGATATTATTATTAATATACTAATATTATTAGATTTTTATTATAATATATTAATTACATAAATTCAATGACCATGATAAATAAAAGAATAATTTTATTAATATAATATTTAATTATATGTTATCCTTTTAAGAATATAATTATCTCTGTGTCAATAACACGACCTCTGTAAGTCTAGCAACATAATCACTCAAATATATATACAATTCTTTAAACCTCCAATCTACAACCATTAAAATATGTAAATCCTCTTATTAAATGACAATAATCCTTTAAGTCAAAAGACTGGTTTTAGTTGTTCTACATGAGACCTTCGTATGCCAAGTAAAATATATAATAAATGAATTTTCTTCATGAGTCACATCCAGTGGCTTCTTTTTCAATCATACATAAAATAATTAAATTAATAATAAAAGATTAGTTTCATTACACATTTGTCAAATTATATTACAACATTGTTCAATATAATTTGATTGTGTTTAAGACACTATCATTAACAATGTAAAACTATTCTATTATGAAAACTTCAACACTATCAATATAGGTCCTATATATATCATTACTAAAATCTTTCTATGTTTGGAAATAAGTCATGAATATGTGCTATTAGTTGGATAAGCCATGTGTTGCAATAAGAAAATTAAATCCTTACATTGCTCTTGAGAAGAAATCAGAGAAGACACAAGCGTTTGCTGTTGCCAAGAAGATCACCACGATAAACTTTCTCAATTTTTCGCAAACCAAATCCCTTCTCTTACAAATGAACGAACCAACCTCTTGATTTGTTCTACCCCTCCTTTCCCTGATTTCCTTGGACACTTATATAGGAAGAGAAATGGTATTTTGTGGAGTAAGTGCTTATTACATCAAAAGAGTAATGGGCAAGTAACATCCATTCTCTTAGTAATGTGTGCAGTAACTGCACACATCTAACATCTCTAACTCGTTCAAGTTAATCCATAAAGGTCATATAGTCACAAAGACCATGTAAGAACATTCAATTCACACTTCAGGGAAAAAATAGTTTGTACAACAACAAATACACTTGAACGAGTTATAACATATGTGGTATGAGTCACATATTATGATGTCTTTCTCTTTACCAATAAAGAGTGCATGTTTTTCTCAAAGTTAACATCGTACAAATTTTTGATCTAGACATTCCCAATGCCTAATCATGAATTCAACTTATGAATTCCAATCTAGCTTTCATCAAGTTTAGTAAATGATGGTTCATTTACTGTGATAATTATCAATTCACAAATAATCTCATATTGATACATCAATCAAGATGACGCTAACTTATAGGTATGTCTCCATGTATAGTTTCATTAGCTGTCCCATAAGTAATAGTCTTACTACTATTTTATACTTAAAAAAATATATATGAGTGTCTATGTGAGTGGACCAATTTCAATCTATGAACATGCTTACCGAGACTTTATACAATTGTAACAAAGACATTTACTCGGAATAGATAATGACTTTTCATATATCTAATTGTCTTTAAAATGTGTTACATTTTACGAAGTCCAAACAAATTTATATGTCCTTGAAATGATTCTTTAGTCAATGTCTCAATTGAAGGATCTATAAACATAACATGTTATGGATATACTCAAGGACTATCTTTTCTTGTCAATAATATCTCTTACAAAATTATATTTAATAGCTATGTGCTTACCCTTACTATGATATTTTGGATCCTTAGAAAAAACTATAGCATCTTGACTGTCATAATAATAACAGGGCTCCCATTGTTATTAGCAATCTTTATATGCTTCAGGAATCTTCTTAACTAAACAACTTCTTACACAGTCATTACACAAGCCACATACTTAGCTTCCATTGTTGACAATGCTACATAAGCCTATTTCTTGTTGTTCCATAAGATGACACCACTATTTAGTAAGAAGGTATAACCACATGTGGATTTTCTATCATCAAGGTTCTTGCCCAATCTGCATCTATGTAGCCCTTTAAGGTCATTTTTGATCTATGAAAATAGAGACAATAATATGCTATTCTTTTGAGATATCTAAATATTCTCTTTATCACTTTCTAATGTCTCAATCTTGGGTTTGATAGAAAATGACTAACTAAGCCAACAACATAACTTATATTAGGATGAGTACACAACATAATGTACATTAAACTACTAATGACACTGGCATATAATTTTTTTCATTTTAGCTATTTCTTTGAAAGTCTTGGGATATATTCTCTTTCTCAGAATAGTATCTCTTGTTGTAGGTGTTTGTTTAATATTGTAATCTGACATATTGAAATGTTGTACCATCTTGGTGATATAAGCTTCTTGAGATAAACTCAAAAGTCTTTTTGATTGATTTTTAATAATTTTTACTTCTAAGATGTACTCAGCTTCTCCCATATATATTATGTTAATTGTGATGAAAGTCATGATTTAACTTCTATTATAAACTTTATGTCATTTCTGGCTATTAGCGTATCAGCAACATATAATGATAAGATGACAAACTTTCATTTTTCCTTTGTTAAGTAAGCACAATGATCCTCATTAATCATTTCAAAACTATAAGATAAAATGACCTTATTAAATCTTATGTTCCATTATCTTGATGCTGGTTTTAGTCCATATATAGACATTTAAAGTTTATATACTTTATTCTCTTGGTCTTTAGTAATGTAACCTTCTGGTTGTGCCATTTAGATTCCCTCATCAAAATTAACAATAAGGAAAATCATTTTTACATCCATCTAATGTAATTTCATGTCAAAATGTGCTACTATAGCTAGGATGACACGTATTGACACAAACATCACAACAGGGGAGAATGTCTCTTCAAAATCAATATCCTCCATTTATGTATATCCTTTGCAACTAGAAGAGTTTTGTATCGATTAATTGACTCATCTCCTTTCTTCTTAATTTTGAGAATCCATTTATTCCCAATAGCCTTTAGGCCCAGAGGAAGATCAACTAAATCCTAAACTTGATTCTTTCTTACAGACTTCATTTCTTCATCCATTATAAGTTTCTATTTTTCTCTAACTAAGCATCACAATGCTTCCTCATCGTTCGAGGTTCCTCATCGTCACCTTAGAGAATCATTAATACTGCATTCTTATTGTCAAACATTCTCTGAGAAATAATTTGACGACTACTTATTCGTAGGTTAGACTATTGAGAAACTAACTTATTCATTGGTAAATCACTCCCACTAGGTTGACTAAATTCAGATATCTCTTGTGATACCTCTTCCATTGATAAAGGAATATTATCCTCCTCTTTTGCAAATAAAGGAATTGTCTTATCAACTTTATGTCTTGTTGGGAACTCAATTTCTAGAAAAGTAGCATCTCTAAACTCTATTTCAAAGATGATATTATCTTGTTAATCACCAATGAAAATATAACCCTTAGAAGTATCATAATACCATACAAAGATACACTTCTTACTTTTGGATCCTAATTTTTTATATTTGTAAATCTTATCATGAACTAACCCCCAAGTTTGAATTACTCAAATATGGTTTTATGTCTATCCAACGTTCATTTGGAGTAAATGAATAGACTTAGAAGACAATTAGTTAAGTATATATATTACAACTTAATAACACATCTCCCCAGTAGGAAATTGGCAAATTATTTTGAGTCATCATAGACCTAACCATATATAGAAGAGTTTTATTTCTTCTTTCAGTAATCCCATTTTGTAATGGAGTTCAAATGTCTGGAAACTCCAAATTCATTGTTCTATCATCAAGTAATAAAATATCAATCCCACAGGGACTGTTGACTAAGCACTAATTAATTTTTCATGTTGAATTATCTAGACAATCGAAAATTAGTTCATGAACACTTGAGAAAGAGAAAGAGATGTTTAGAGAAGAGAAAGAGAGGAGGAAAGAGAGAGTAGGGAGAGAGTAGACAGTGGAGAGAAAGAAGAGAGAGGGAAAGAGTGTAAGTGTAAGTGAACAGAGGGAGATGGTGAAGTTGGATTTGGGGATGACCTAAGATTTCAATTTTATTATGATGTTAGTTAATGTCTCTATGCATTGTTCATCTACCTAACTCCATGCTTACATTCTTATAGGGCATCTTACCAAAGTCCAACACAACACAGCAAAGATCGCTCTGGAGAGCTTACCCAAGTTCTAACACCATTAAGTAAAGAAGTAACTCTAGAAAGTTTGGTTAAAGGCTTACCCTAGGGCCCCCTGGTCATATAATCGCTAGAGTTATCTTATTTACTTTCTAACAGTAGATTATGATATAAATAGAAGAGATAACCTAGAAAGTCCTATTAAAGGGTCACCCTTCTTCATTAAGGGTCCCCAGTCATACAATCTCTATATTACAGAAATCACTTCCTAACATTAATATAGAAAAACTCACAAACTCTAATTTGGTTCCCTTATAGGGAATTACCCTATGTTTTAAGAGGATGTCGTAGAGAATAAGGATGCCCTTTATCATAGGGTTCCATGTTCATATAATCCAAAGCACCTCCTCTACTCGGTGAACAAAATTGTACATCTACATGAGTCATCCTCACACATATTTTGTCAAACAAATATAATGCACAATACATATAGAACATGTCAATAAACATATCATAGCATAGGAAAATATCCAAATATATAGTTTATACATTACATCACATTATAACTACTTCCTTCTCCTAGATTTAGAGATCTACTCTATTACGAAGGATTTACAAACCAAAGATACAAAATAAAGCATACTTACAATCCCAAATCTGAGAAAGGAGAAGAAGAGATGCTTATCAAGGAGTTTGTCAGCATCTTGGGACGCTTCCTTGCTCTAAAGGTGGAAGGATCGGAGACTATGGAAGCTATAGGGTACTCCCAAAAGGGGAGAACCCTTCTCCAAGGAAGGGGGCAAAGCCCCTAGTCAACGAGGATTCTATTCCAACCCCCTTTCTCTCTCAGTTCAAGCCCATTTTATAAAGGCTAAAGTTGGTCATGTGACACAGCTTGTGCCATTGGGCACGGGCTCCCATGTGGCACTCTAGATTCTAGATCTGAAATGCCACGGTCCGTGACGCTAGGCACGGGCTATCCATGTCGTGGCAGCAGAGGTAGGCATGGCCCATGCCATTGGGCATGGGCCGCTCGTGGTGGGAATGAACAGCCTGCCACTACTTGTGCCAACGAGTATGGCCGCACGTGGTGGAGCAACTGAAGCTGCCACAAACCGTGCCCAGTGGCATAGTCACCCATGGTAGAACAGGGCTTCCTTAGTTTGGTCATTTTGCTCCTTGTTTCACTCCAATCTTTGCTGATATCATCAAAATTACATAGAAGCAGTATATAGAAGTAGAGAATCATAATAAAGAAGCAAAAAAAAAATCATGGAATTTATACATGCAAAGTTTATCCAAAATAGCGTGAAACATAATAAAACTCTATATACTTCACGCTCATCAAGTTCTGGGGATTGTTAGCTATCTATTAATCCCTTTCTCATTACATATTGTCTTGAACTGATCAAATAAATATTCACCTCCACGGTCAGTATGTAAGATTTTAAACTTACATTCCAATTAATTCTCAACTTCATTCAAATAACCATTGAAGCAATCTAATGCTTCAAATTTATGAAAAATTGTATACACATAACCAAAACGTGTGAAGTCAACCATAAATGCAATAAATAGGATCTTTCATGTCTAACCTTCACATTAATCGACCCACAAATATCTGAATGAATTAATTGTAATGGTGATTCAGCTCTAATGACCTTATCAAATGGTTTCTTAGTTGCCAAACTTTAGTATGAGTGCCAAGAAGACCCTCTTTAGCTAATCTATTCATTTATTCTTATCCTATATGTCCTAATCTAGAATGCTAAACTATTAGTATTAACCCTTAGAGCTAATTATGAGATGATTGACAAAGAAACTTATGTATCATATTTCTTTAATAAAAGGCAATGATTATTATATTTACTTCAGATTTGTGCTAGATGAATAAGTATAATAATGTTCTAGGGTAGTAGGTTCTAGTCTACAACATATCAATTGATTGAATTGATAATGGGAGGTTGTAGATATATATAGAACACTACTCTTAACTATTTCTTGTTAAGCATTAATATAAAAGAGAAATATTAATATATTGAGACTAGCATGTAAGTCAATTGATGACTTAATCTCACAAGTCATAGATATAAGATATTAAGTTGACATATGAGTATATATTAGAGAACATATACTGAATTGACTCACTATGAGAATGTTTAATAGATCATTATATGAGTGTCATAAATATTCTCATAGTGACTATTGGTATGAATAATTATTAAACTTGAAGCCACTATGATTCCCTACATAAGGAGTTGTGTACTTTGGTATCGATGAATGCCACTTATAATAAGGTAGACTATAAAGTCAATCACTGGGTATATATTAAGTTATGTGGAGGGATGTGAGTGATCTAGATGAGATTTATCCCTTCTATATGACAAAAATGATATTTGTGGGCCCTTGATTAAGTAGGGCTACTAAAATGCATGGTCATGCTCAAATAAGTCAATATGAGATATTGAACTCATTTGGTTAAGTGAGTTTACATGGAGATCAAGAAACACAAAGATTAATAAGAGGATGACATAATTTATACCTCATTGATCAATCTAGATATCGAGGATAGAAGGACCAAGTTATACAACATAATAGACATTGAAAGATTAGGTCGGATCTCGACATTCTCGTTACTTAGGTAGCAATGATGCATTGCTAGATATCACTCATTGCTTATGTATCTAAAATATCTTTTTAGAGACATTGCTAATGTTACGAGAACATATTGGGTAACACATAAAGAACATGTTGGTTTAGAGATGGGTATATTTTAGTTTGACTAAAATATGATGGACCCTAATATTATAGGGCTAAGTCTAATACAAATTTGACTCATTGAGTTAGACTCAAATGAATATGGATTAGATTTATTGGATTAATGGGTTAGACTCATTGGATTATTGGGTTAATAACTTATTAGGTAATGGTTAATCTAATATACTAAATCCAACCCATTAAGAAGATTAATGAAGATTAATTCATTATTTATGGAAGAAGACCAAAAGGCAAAACTCTTGGTATTCATTAAGTGAATATAAAAGGCCCTTGTGAGTGAAATTTTCTAGAGACCCTTGATCTTCTTCTTCTCTTGGCCGAATCAGTAAAGTGGCTAACACAACGAAGGTGGTTCTTCTCCAAAAGCTGAGTTCATGAGATGAATGAAGGACGTGTTTGTGCGGATACCGAAAAGGTGTGGCAACTTTGAACATGCTGAGATCCGACGAATCAAAGTTGCTATCGAGATTGTACTATTCACACAACAAAGGTAACTATTCTATCTTGATAGAGTAGAATAACGTGCATACAGTATTCACTTTGATCTCTAGATGGATCATTTTTTCACAAAAGATCCCTACACTAACTTCATCATTCACATCAGCATCGCTAGTAAGAGAAATATTTAAAAAATAACCATTAATACCATAATTAATATCTAGTTCTATATCAAGAACCATCAAACCATTCGATACATATCCATATCCTATTAACATAGAGTTAATACTTAGTTCCACACAATGACTATAAAAGTTCCTATCAAGAAGACTAGTAATGGAAACCAGATTCCATCAAATCTTAGGAGCATACGAGACATCATGTAGAAACAAGGTATGCCCACCACGTAGGTTGAGTTTGCAAGTGCCAACTCCTTTGACTTCAATCCTTACATTATTTTCCACATATATCCATTTGTTTCCCACTAATACTTGACGACACACCACGTATGTAGCTTGATCATGAGCTATATGGTTTGTTCCTCCTAAATCTATATTCCATAAAAGATAAGAATCAACTAACAACACTGAACTAGTAACATAATGCTTATAAAAAGAAGATAAATATATATCTACCTTTTTCAGCGCAGTATATTTTTGAGTAAAATAGACCTTCTTACCATAGTTATAATAAGTTAGCTTTCTTTTAAGTTTCTTTCTATACTTATTTCTTTCTTCTTGATTAGGCCTTGCCCAGTAGCATCATCAGCTTCTTTTCACTTTCCCTTTCCTTTATTGAACCATTTTTCTTATTCTTGAATCCAGATGCTCCAACAGAACCTTCAGCTTCAAAAGTTTATCCAGAAATCCTTACAGATTCAATTCTCTCTACCTCAAGTTCAACATGACATGAGACATTAGTGAAAGTCTTGATACTTTCACTGTGTAAGATTTTATTTCATCATTTTCCAAAAATCAGAAAGGCAATGTATTATTGTCTGAACCTATTATTTATCAGTCAACTCATAACCAACATTCTTTAGCTCTCAAATCAAATTCATCATTTCCCTCAAATGTTGGGCCATGGATATATTTGGATGCTTTTTACTATTGTCAAACATAAATGTTAGCTGACAAATCTTGCTCAAACTATCTCCACTATATTTTTCTCTTTGGACAACTCAGACAACATGAGCTGATAGTAATAACTCATACTCAAATACTAGGTCATCTACTATTAAATTAATCAATATTTCCTTATCAATGGAGTCCTTTTTCTTCCATATCTTATAAGTATCAAGATCACGTTTATGCTATGCTGTATAACTATCGGCAAACTCTTCCATAAACTGATTTACAACTTCTAAACTTCTTGTTCCTTGAGATGTTATATTTTATAGTTAACTCCATATAATTTTTCTCCGTTATTAAGTTTAGCTATGCTGTTTTTAATTACCATAATTTATCATAAATAAACAAATTATTTAGTTATTCAATATAATTCATATGTATGTAATTAATGATTGATTCAATGTAAATTTGAGTTAACTTACAAAATCAAGTAGTAACTTCATTTCCACTCATCATTCATATGATCCAATCTAATCAATATTGAGTAATTATATTACACATATTCCAGCAAATAAACTAATCATAAAATAAACAAATCATTAAATTAAACATGAACTTGTTTTTAAGTTTATTAACACATAACATATTTTTTCATAAAATAGCACTATATTGGTGCAATTAGCTTCCAGGGTTTTGATGTTTGACAATATACCTAAGTCTAGTCAGATTGGCTAAGGGTTGATCCAAATAGGACTTGATATTTGTATGTGAGAGAAGACTAGTCAAGGCCAGATAACTAATAAGAGAAGTCCTAACTGAAGGTTAGGAAGGTGGATGTCCTAGTGAGTGAAGCTAAGTAGTGGAAATTCTAAGAGAAGATAACCCTAGGTGGTGGAAGTCCAGGTGAGTGAAGTAGGCAGTGGAAATCCTAGGGGAAGTAATCCTAAGTGGTAGAAGTCCTAGTGAGTGAAGCTAGGTAGTGGAAATCCTAGAGGGAGGTAACCCTAGGTGGTGAAAGTCCTGGTGAGTGAAGCTAGGCAGTGTAAATCCTAAGGGGAGGTAACCTTAGGTGGTGAAAGTCCTAGTGAGTGAAGTTAGGTAATGAAAATTCTAAGGGGAGGTAGCCCTAGGTAATGGTAAAGTCTTGGATGTACTCTAAGCATGAAGCCTAGTAGGTCAGGTAGACTTACAGGAGTTCGGCTTGATCCTAAGGGATTGACCCTTAGATGGTAGACTTAGAGGAGGGACTAATAGCAAAAGGTAAGTCTAGTAGGTTAAGTAGACTTATAGGATTAAGGCTAAGGTTACTTGTTTGTGTATGTATGTTTATCTTGTAGGAATTTAGAGTTGGAAGATAGATTGGGGGAGTAAACAGATGTAAATGGAAGGAAATTTGGCCTGAACTGGTCAGCTCCAGGCGCTTAGAACTGGTCCAGGCGATTGGATAGTCTAAGCACCTGGGACTGGTCCTGGCTCCTAGATGGCCCAAGTGCTTAGGACTGATCTAGGCTCTTAGACCATAATGGATCAAGTCAAGATAAAGTGTGCGGCAAATCTGGATCAGATAACATCGAGCTTGAGGCGCCTGGAAGGCCTTCTAGGTGCCTGAATGGACTTTATAAAAGCAAACTCGATAAGAGAATTCAAAACACCAATTGTATCATCATACTCTTCATATCGGCAATTAGACCAACATGCTACGAAGCTCTACAACTGGGAAAGCTCTAGGAAGGGTGCATTATGCTCAGGACTTCTGAATTAGCCATTTATTTCAGAAGTTATACTTAGTTGTTATACTCTTTTATGCTTATGCTTGATAAATTGTAAGACGGGTTTCTCCATCTCTAGAAAACTTTTAGAAAGGAGACCACTAGTGGGCTCACGCTTGAGTACGTAGGCCTTGGACAAACTAACCTTGGGGGGTTGGTAACCAAGTAAAAATCCCATGTGTCTTTTCTTTCTATTTGTTTATTATTTTATATTACACTGCATACTAGCACACTATAGAAAGAACGAATGACAAAAATATAACAAAAAAAACAATGGTCGATATTCACCCCTTCCCCCCTCTATTGATTCTATCGATCCTATAAGTGGTATTAGAGTAGGAGACCCTGATCGGACTAATCGTCGAAGGAGCAAGTAGATCAAGCATTAAGGGGCAGCAAGGTATAATTTTTAATTATGGTTTTTGAATTTCACATAATTTGTTTCAATTGTAGGGAGAGAGGACACTATAAAAATAAGTGTCTTAGCAGTAAGAATTGAACAACACCACCGACGGTAAAGGAGGAATGAATGTCTAGAGTTTGGAAGAACAAATACCACATCAAATACTTCAAGTTCCAAGAGTTTGGACACTAAAAGAACCGCTAGCAAGCAAGAAAATTTTGAAAAAGGTTAGTAATTTTATATTTTTATATTTCATACAAATATAATTTTTTACAATCGTAGTACATTCGAAAATAGGTCCATAAATTTGTATGATGATGTTGTTTCCAAAAATACCCCTATACATGATAAATTAAAATGTTTCTCCAATAAACTAGATAAATTATTTAATAAAGATAATCTAAATTGGATAAAATAAATCAAACTAATTCAAGCTCAATAAGTTCAAATAAAAATTCAAATTTAAAATAAAAATTAATAATTCTGAAAACTCAAATAAAAACTTAAAGAATGCTAAAAATTTAAATAAAAATTTTATTGGATCGAAAGCACTAGGGGGTGAATAGCGCTTGTGACTTTCACGTTCATTTAAAACATGATTAATTAAAATGCAGTGGAATATAAGCAGATGGAAAATAAAGCAATGCTAACAAGCAAAGATTTACTTAGTTCGGAGCCTGTAGCGACTCCTACTCCAAGACCCTTACATGAAAGTGCTTTTGATTGACAATCACTAATCAATCGAAAGTTACAAAAGTGAATTAACAATTTTAAGTATAAGTAACTTAGAAATTAAATAATACCAACTACTTAGAAACAAATCTTGAATGTAGTTGTCATCGGACCATCTTTCAGGTTTTGTAGAGATCTTTTCAGAGCAGCTCGTAGGAGAGAAAGATGTTTCAAATGATGTGTATAAGCTGCTGGTCAAAGCTTCCTTTTATAGCCTCATTTGGGTACCTGAATCCACTCCCGGGCGCTTAGATTACGCTGGCATGACAAGCTCTTGTCGAAACTTAATTCTTGAAGTTTATCCAAGTTTGGACACCCCGAACCCCCTCCGGGCGTCTAGATCGCTAATGTGGGTTAGCCAGTCATCACGCTCTAGCTCAGTGTGTCGATGAGATTTTGGCCGTCCGGGCACCTGGAGTAACTCTGGGCACTCGGACTTGCCGGGTACCTGGCCAGGAACTCGCTGAGGGTTGCAACTTTGCCGAAGTCTTCCCGAGTGCCTGGTACAACTTTGGCCACCTGGAGTTCGAGCGCCTAGAGTCCGGGTGCCCGGACCACCGTTTTCTAGCACTTGTCTTTTTGTAAAAAAGAATTAGTCTAGGCAATACAATATATATATAAAGAGTAATTTTGATAGCCTTTGGGATGTTTAGTCCTGACTTTGAGTTTGGCTGAAACTCTATATTAGACCGATGCCTACTGTTCTATCTTCAGAGAGCGCATCCTCACCTACTCCTCAGGAGAGATTACCTTTTGTCAGACTGGTCTTCCAAAATGTCTGGACTTTTGCTCAGCATCCGAGACATCAGGACTTTCTGTTGGACGTCCGCTCCCTGAGCCGTCTAGTCTTCCACCTGGTGTTCGTGACCCCTAGGATTTTTACCTAGCGTCCTTGAATCTAGGGTTTTGCCCAACATCCTCGACCCGCTAAGACTTTGCCCAGTCCTCCAGACTAGGACTTTATTGCCTAACCGTAGCTAGGACTTTCCATCTGTCTAGCTTTAACTATGACTTTTCCTTTGCTTAAGATTACTTAGGACTTTCCTACGCACTTTGTTTAACTTGTTATAACAACAATAACACTTAACTTAGAACCCTTTACCATTATCAAACTTCAGGTTCAATCATCTAGTGCTCCTACACCAATAGGTACAAGTAGTGACATTATCGCATGGCTGTACGAAGTTAAATCCCTTAGCGAGATAATGCGTCGAGCATGCAAGGGAAGAGATGCGGAGAGGTGGCTTGCTTGCGACGGGAAATCAGGGTCACCGATGGAAAAGGCAGTTTTGGTCGAGAGTGGCACGATCATGTGCTTGAGGTGCTATTGCGACAACACTCGTAGGAGGGGAGCGCGGCGTGACTAGATGCCGACGGTGGTGAGATACATTAGTGGGGAAACACGCCTCTGGCGCTTGTGGGTAGCTAGCATGGCGGCGACATCGTGGTGCGCGAAGAGGGAGGCGACGTCATAGAGATGAACACGACCAAAACTTTTAGCTTTAAGGTAATATAAATAGATTAAAAAAAATAAATATTTCCTCATTTAAATAGGATACCTAAAATAACTTTCCTTTTTATCCATTTATCCCCATAAAATCTAAAACATCTCATCTAAAAAATCTAAAAATTTATATTAATTCACATAAACTTATTTCTCAATTTTTATATTTTTATCTTCTCAAATAAATTCATTTAGATCAAATTTTAGTCATTTTAACCATTATCCTATATATATATATATTCAGGTATTTTATATTTATTATGTTGGAAGATTATTGCTGCAATCATTCTCAGGTTAAGGTGGATTGGTTTAACTAAGCTCGAGTGGATTCAAGATTGAGTTTAGATGTTTGGACAATATGTGAAGAAGAGGTCAAGTAGGTTAAGGTTAACCAGATACTTGACGATATAAGAGAGAGAAGTCAAGTAGGTCATGGAAGACCAGATACTTAACTGGAAAAATCCTAAATAAAGGTTAGGTAAAGCAAAGATCTAATTCAAGGGTCAAGCAAGGGTAAAGTCCTAACTAGAGGTTAGACAAGGTAAAGTCCTAACTCGACGGTTAGGCAAATGAGAGTCCAAGCAGGTCAAGGAGGATCACACATTTACAAAGGGAAGCCCTAATGCAGTTAGGCAAAGAAAAATCTAAGTGGGTCAAGGACGATCGCACATTGGCAAAGGGAAGTCCTAATTGCGGTTAGACAAAAGAAAGTCCAAGTAGGGAAATCCTAATTGCGGTTAGACAAAAGAAAGTCCAAGTGGGTCAAGGAGGACCACACATTGGCAAATGAAAGTTCTAACTACGGTTAGACAAAGGAAAAGTCCAAGTAGATCAAGGAGGACCACACGTTGGTAAGGAAAAGTCCTAACTAAGGTTAGGCAAGAAGAAAATCCTGTTGGTGCGTGAAGCATCCGACGTTCGAACCTGGTTTTGATTATGTCAAAGGGTTCAAAGTTAAGGTGTTGTGTTTACTAATATGTGTTAGGATCGTCGGTTGCCGGCTAGAGAGGGGGGGGGTGTGAATAGCCGCCCCAAATCGCTCGTTTCTTCCTACGATTAGGTTAGTGCAGCGGAAAATAACAAATAG
>JBBMJZ010000048.1:4276577-4294305 GCA_037833815.1 Zingiber zerumbet | reverse complement strand
ATGAACAACTGCACCTGCATTGTCCTTGTGCCTACATGTATTGTCAAACATCGAAATCATCACCAAGATTCAAGCTTTGGTCAACTAGGTACCTTGACCTCAAGGATATTGCACCAACACCAATGGGGCTAAGAGGTTGAAGACCTAGTTGGGAACTAGGCGATGGAAATTCTAGAGGGGCTAGGCTATGGAAAAGTCCAAGTGGGTCAAAGGTGGACTGAACGCTTAATGAATAAATCTTAGCAGGGCTAAGCAAATTGAAAAGTCCAAGTGGGTCAAAAATTGACCAGATACTTGGCGGTCAGAAGTTCAACATGGAGTTGGCATGCAATGAGGAAGTTTCGGCATATCAAACTTCCAAAGGGCATAACTTTTGACTTGGATATCATAACGAGGTGATTTTTATTGCTAAACGAAGCTTGTTTAGAGATCTATGTTTGTCAAAGTCAAATATTAGTCGACTGATAGGTTTGATCAATCGACTGATGACTTTAGCAATTGAACAGAAGCAAGTCGATTCAGTTACTAGATTCAACTGATGGAATCAGTCGACTAATGGGTAAGATCAGTCGATTGATAACCTTAGGAATAGAAAATGAGATACACTTGTTTTATTTGATTGATGAGATCAGTCAACTGATGTCGAATAGAAGAGCACAATAGCGAGTGGGACTCGCATGCTCCATTTGATTATTGTGATTAGTCAATTGATGTTTTCATCAGTCAAGTGATATTTAACTTGAGAAAAAACCAAACAGATTTTAGAAGCATCAGAGGCCGTTCAACAGTCAAAGACCACATCAATCGACTGATGGGTAAGATTTGTCGACTAATAGCTGAAAATCAGCCTCGACCTAATGGCTTTAAAGGAGGGGTTTCAAGGAATTTTTCAAAGCTGGTTCTTGGTGAAAATCAGAGTGAAAATCAGAGTGAGGTGCTGCTACATTTCTGAGTCTACAAGAGGCTATTCCAAGTAAAAAAAGCAAGTAAAGTAAGGTTCATAGTTGTAATCATTTTCAATTTCTTGTGTAACCTAGTTTGTATTTCTTGTTGCATTTTCTTGTTGTGAGCTTGTTCGAGGCTTCACAACCTCCAGATTATTTCTGAGAAGGAGTGTATTCATAGTAGAGTAGTGTGCACCGTGTAGATCCTTAGATTAGTCATCTCAAGGAGGTGAAGACCAACTAAATTAGAGATCTCAGCATTGTGGAGTCTTCGCTTCGAGTATCCGTTGCAAATCATCATGGAAGAAGAGAACGAAGCTATTCACCCCCTCTAGCTTGAACAAGTCCTGACAAGTGGTATTAGAGTGAGGTCGCTCTTCATCAGATTATCCTCCATCGAAACGCGAGCTAGAGGAAGGAAAAGAAGTTGAAGTTTTTGAACCTAAATTTCAACAAGTCAAAGGACTAACCTTAGCTCAACTTCAAAATAATATCCTAAGATGGATTCGAATACGATATCCGGGCACCTCCACCCTTTGAATTTGGAAGCTTTGATCTTTGGAAGTCAAGGATGAAATACTTTCTCACGATGGACATAGAGCAATGATTTGCTCTAATGGGAAGATTTAAACCTCCGAGAGATGGCCAAGGAAAACTTTGCAAGAAGAAGAAATGACCTAAAGTGCAAGTTCAAAGATTCGAGGCTCATGAAAAGGTAACTAAAATTTTGGTTAGTTTTATTCCTAATAATATTTTGTGTAAGCTAGGTGAATACAAGGATGTTAAGGAGTTATGGAGCAAATTGGCCAAGCTCCATGAAAGTCCTTCCTTAATGCAAAATGAAGATAAATTAAAAAATAGAGACTCTTTGAGTGAAGAACAAGAGAATTCAGAGGTTGAGAACCATTCAACATCCGAGGAGGGAATTGAAGAAGCATCTACCTCAAGGATTGAGGAGAAGAGATCATTGAGAACGGAAAAAAAGTTTCTACATCCAAAACCAATGGGGATGAATTGTGCTCCACTTCTATAAGTCAAGGGAGCACAACTTTTGAAGGTATATCAATTTCAATTAACAAAAATAAAAATCATATCATATACTTTGAGTATAGGGAGAAGGGGCATTATAAAAATAAGTTGCTAGTGCAGTTGGCACCAATGATCAAACCTGAGTTTTGATGAATGACAAGTGGATTAAAGTTAGATGTGTTGTTGATCTAACCTTGTTACTGAGTACGCATAATTGACTCACTTGACGGGTCATGAGAACAAGACACCAAGCAGGAAGTCCGGTCAGGATGTGTGATTCTTGATTGGCAAAGTCCATATGTGAGATTCTAACAGGAGGTCGGGATATTCGATTCTTGATGGGTTGAAGTCCGGATATATGATTCCGGCAGGAGGTTCGGATGTTTGATTCTCGATTGACGAAGTTCGGATGTATGATTTCGGCAGGAAGACTTGGTGGGTCAGATGGAACGTCAATGAGGTAACTTGACATTTGGTAAGTAGAGGTAAGTCACTAGGGAGAGTGACTCAATAAGGATGCATCCCGTTTGAGAGGACAGTAGGCGTCAGTCAAATTTAGGTTCATTTGAAAAACCTAAACTGAAACCATGACTAGATCCAGGTCTTGAGGACAAGATCTAATTAATACTATTTTTATTATGCAAACTTTGTCTTACAGGGCATGCTTTGTTTTGTTGAACTAACACATCTTGTAGGGCGAAAGAAGCACAAATTACCTCGGGTGAATAGTACTTGAGGCATCTTCCATTTGACGGAAGGCGCCTTGAGCTGGGCGATGGAAGGCGCCTTCGAGAGCTTGAAATGCGCTTTCGGTAGGATAAAATTGGATTTCATCAACGATATGAAGCAAGCTATTCAAGATAAAAGTTTGTCTATGGAAGGTACCTTCAACCCTCTTTAGAAGGGTTACTTGGCCAAAGCTTTGACACAACTCAAGTGCAGCTCTTCTACAAGCTTCTAAGCATTCATTTGACGTTACGACTACTCCGACTTCGTGCTGCTGCTATGCTACAATACTGCTGTGCACAACTGCCAATGAAAAGCTATCCAACATCGAGCTCTATCCGTTAAACTATAAGTGTTGGGTAACGAAGTTTCCTTGTGTACTTAATTACTGCTTAAAGGAAAGTGTAGCTTGTTACACTTTTTCTATTCTTTTTATTGTACTTGATCCCCTCTTCCAGTGGTTTCAGAAGAGGTCTTTAGTGGATTACCTATTGATAGGTCCGCAGGACCTGAGTTTTGGAGTAGGAGTCGCCGAAAACCAAGTAAAACTGACCGAATTCATATACTTGTGTTTTTGCTTTCTATTTCTGTGTTTAATTCCGCTGCGTACTATTGATTTTAAAGAAAAAAAATAAGTTTTCTAAAACCATGTAATTCACCTCCCTCTCATATGTGTAACGATTCAACACCCTCTAGCACTTTCGATCCTACACTTAGCCAACCCAACCCCGTCCGAGTACAAAGTTCGTACGAACATTGGAGGAGACTCGGTTGGCCTACCACAAAACATAGTAAGGGTCCATCAGCTCAACAGCCTAATACTCCTTTTTGGCGTCTTGTGTAATCGTTATCAAAGCATCAAGGGAATATTCCCTGTGCAATCTATACGATAAAAGCTTCCACCCTGCAAAGCACATAAGTAGTAGGTCTCATTTGGAAAAGACTACAGTGTATCAGATTGGTATGTCCTATTTTACTAATACATTGATATTCATGCGGATAGGACAAAATAACACTATATAAGGGGTCTCCTTTCAAAAGCACAGATATGTTTCGCTATCAGAGTTCACTATTCATCGCCTCTATTCTTGACTCCTTTCTTTAGCTCCTTGTCTGCAGCGTACCCTTCCTAACTTGATTACTGATGTTTTCTTCTTTCAATCCTTTTTGACACACAAGATTGATCCTGCACCAATTTCCTTCTTCTAGGAGTCTTCTTGCAATCAACATCGGAGTCCATTAATCAGTTTGCTATCTTTTCCAATTTCAGATAAAACCATTGATATTATAAAAAAGTTCTAAAAGATGTAAAAAAAAAAATAAAGCACAAATTCAAATATTAGCAATTGTAAAATTTTTAAACAGTTTTTTTATAAAAATAATTTTACATATTTTAGAATCTAAAAATGAAGAAAAATATTCCTACCATTTTCGCCAAATTTAGCTTCAAAATCGCGTCATCGATCCGATCCTTGCGGCGAAGGCTTGTTCTTCTCGTTCAGTTGGAGCTCCTCCACGCATTCGGGTCTGGACGATAGCGGAAGCGTCCCCACCGCTGTCTCTGAATCCCGACGATAATTTTCCCCGCCAAAACATTTTTTTTAGATCTTTTTCCGACTCGATCTCTGTAAACTCCGACATTTTTGAATCAAAGATGCCTTTTTGCCGGCTCCTCGCGTGCCTGCTCGTCGCCGCCGCCGCCCAATTCTCTGTCTCGCCGGCCGACGCCGCCCTGGGTATCAACTGGGGGACGATCGCATCCCACAGGCTGCCTCCGAACACGATCCGGCAGCTCCTGCTGGATAACGGAATAAAAAAAGTCAAGATATTCGACGCCGACGGCCATTCCCTGGGGGCGCTGGCCGGAACAGGGATCGAGGTCATGATCGCCATTCCCAACGGAATGCTCGCCGCCATGAACGACTACGAGAACGCGAAGAACTGGGTGAAGCAGAACGTCACCCGCTACAACTTCCAGGGCGGAGTAAACATCAAGCAGGCTCCTATCTTTAAGATCTGTTCCCCTATGTTTTAATTTGTTTTTCTTGTTAATTTTTAAGATTTTTTTCTTTTTCTTCAGATTGATCGCCGTCGGGAACGAGCCCTTCCTCAGATCGTACAATGGTTCCTTCACCAACGTCACCTTCCCCGCGCTCAAGAACATCCAAGCCGCCCTCGACGACGCTGGCATCGGCGCCGCCGTGAAGGTCACCATCCCCCTCAACGCCGACGTTTATGACTCCCCCGTCGATAATCCTGTCCCTTCTGCCGGCAAATTCCGCCCCGACGTCGCCGACCTCATGTCCCAGATCGTCTCCTTCTTCAGCGAAAACGGCTCCCCCTTCACCGTCAACATCTACCCCTTCCTCAGCCTCTACGGAAATCCCAACTTCCCCATCGACTACGCCTTCTTCGACGGTACCGCCACGCCGGTCCTGGACGGCGGCCTCGCGTACACCAATGTCTTCGATGCCAACTTCGACACGCTGGTGGCGGCTCTCGACAGAATCGGATTCGGCGACTTGCCGATCGTCGTTGGGGAGATCGGCTGGCCGACCGACGGCGAGGCCAATGCTAATGTGACCCTGGCGGAGAAGTTCTACAGCGGGCTGCTCAAGCGCCTCGCCACGAAACAGGGGACGCCCCGCCGGCCGAACGCCGACATCGACGTGTACCTGTTCAGCCTCCTCGACGAGGACGCGAAGAGCATCGCGCCAGGGAACTTTGAGCGCCACTGGGGGCTGTTCACCTACGACGGCCGGTCGAAGTTCCCGCTCGACCTCGCCTGCAACGGGCAGAACAGGTGGCCGGCGTCTGCAAAGGACGTGCTCTACCTGCCGGCGAAGTGGTGCACGTTGAACCCGAGCCAGAGCAACGCGAGCTCCAAGCTGTCCGACAATGTGGATTTCGCGTGCAAGTCCGCGGATTGCACGTCGATCGGAGACGGGGGATCGTGCAGCGCCATGGACTGGCGGGGGAAAGCTTCGTACGCCTTCAATGCCTATTTCCAGACGCAGAACCAGCAGCTAGAGAGCTGCAACTTCCAAGGGCTGGCAGAGCTGACGGAGCAGAACATCTCGCAAGCCATCTGCAACTTCACTTTGCAGATCGTCGGATGGTCGTCGGCGGCGAACTCATTGCGGCATAATTGGCGGATGCTGGCGGCGGTTGGAGGAATTTTGGTGCTTGTGTACTGAAGCAAAAGGTGATAAGGGAGCCAAATCAAGATAACTGCCGCCGACTGCCTAAACAGTGCAAGGAGTTTTTTATCCATCGAAAATGGATCCTCCACCCATTATAATAAATATGTCAGACGCTAAGTAACTATAAATATTTTTTCTATTGGAGCTGGTTAGGGATGACAATTTTTCCCATTGGTTTAAGGTTCTACGGGAAAAATCTGAAATGGGGATGGAGATCTCCAATTTTTCGGAGATGGGGCGGGTTTGGGGTGGGTATGGGAATACTATCCCCATCCCCGAACCCACCCCGAATATTATTGTTATTAATATTAATAAATAATAATATGATTTTTTTTAAAAAATATTAATAATAGTGTTAATATTAATATTAAAATTTTTAAGAATATTATTATTATTATTATTATTATTATTATTATTAATATTATCATTAATAATAATTATTAAATAATAATAATAATATAAATTAAATTTGGCAATGAGGCGGAGATGGGGGCGGGGATGGGGATTTGATCCCCGTGGGTTCTGGTTCGGGGAATTCTCAAACTCGAAAAAATGAGAACGAAGCGGGGATGAGAATGGTAAACTCGGCTCCGTCCCGCCCCATTGTATCCCTACATGAGACTTCGTACAGGGCCCCACGACCACACTAGGTCTTAGGGCTCAACAATGCCATGCGAGAGTTTACAGGAGGCCATTGCTATTTTTTTTTTCTTTTTTTCTAATAGTTAATTATTTATTTATTTTTTTTAATCATTAATTTTTTCCCTTTACTTCTTTCTTGTTTCCCTCTATTTCTTTTTTTTTTCGTCCTTTGAAAAAAGAATGTTGGTCTTTAAATTTCTTTCTTCCTTCCCGTGACAAACACACAAATTAAAAGAAAAAAAAATACTTTTTTAAGGGAAAATTATACTTTAAGGATATTAAGAACATAGCTGATATATATAAGGTACTCTACTGCAGACGAAATGCTGTTTTTTTATCTATCTGAATGTGGAAAAATTTTATTATCTTAAGTTTATTATAATTTAATTTTTAAATCTTAAAATTTAAATTCTAAATATATATAATATACCCTATATACATCTAAAATTTTTAATTTCAAATACTGTAACCCATATATATATAAAATATAATATAATATATTAATATTTAAAATATTTTATATATTCTAACTTTTATAATATTAATAGAGATTAACAAAAAATCAATGTAAAATCTCGAATTTAATGTCTTGTAATAAAACTTGGACTTGATGTCTTTATAATAAATTAAAATTGATATCAAAATTTAAACTCAGCCTCAAATATAATCTAATAAAAAATATTTATAACAACCAAATATTAATAAAATTATTATTTTTTAATTAATATATTTTATATTTAAAATAATATAAAAATTGACACAATACAATATCAAAATCAGCCCGGCTCAAAATTTTAACCCTTATATCTAGGAGAAAAATGAAGTAAAATTTTGACATGACAATCTACGTGAGTGACATACAAATTTCAAAATAAGCAATGAGAACAGGACAAGAAAAAAAACAGCGCTTCAATTAGTAACAAAAGATTGGTTGCAAACATAAAAAATACATAGTGGACAGAAGCAAATAGTGTGCATTATTTAGATCTGCATAGATGAGTTTGGAAGAGAAAGCGAAATCGTTTTAACTTGAGCTTCTACTCATGTTCATGAACCATGTTCAAGCCTCCTCAATACAGTGGAGAGTCAAACAGTATAATGTTGTTGGATGGTGTCGATGTCGAGCCCTTTCAGCTTCACCACTGATTCGACATGTCCCTTCAGAGTGTGTAGTTCGCGGAGCCTGTGGATAGTTAGGACATAGAAAAATTTAGAATCCTCGTATATACCAATGAAGAAATTAGATCATTTTAGAATATTTATTTGTCAGAGCTTAGAGTAAGACATCATGTGGTTTCAGGGGGTTAAAAAACAGACCTTGCAATTTCTGCTCGTCTTTTCGCTTGTTCTGCTATTTCAGAAAGCTCTCTATAGCTACTCTTGTCAGAGAAAAGGTTAGCAGTTTCAGGGGGTTGGAGTCCATGTAGAGTCCTTTGAGCCATGGCCCATTGAGCTTCCCTTTCTTCCCTACCATAATCTTTCTTGGTAGTGAAAGCCGTCTGAGATGCAAAGGGATTATCAGATACACAAGCGGGGTAGCAACCAAATGAACCATATGTTAAGAAATATAGAATTAACCAAAATCTCTATCTAGACTACCAATTGTCACCTTATTCTCAAGAAGGTTATCCCATGCCTTCCCGCTGAGAATGTAGCGGATGGCAAACTTGAACCAATCCAAGGGGAAGAAGAAAATAATGCTGTAAAGCCAGATAACACCAGCCCAACCCCAGCCTATGCCTTTTATTCGGGCAAAACCCCAGTCAGCATAGACAGCAATAATTGTTGCAATCTGGACAACCAACAAATTGTTATTTCATTTACATATAGATTAAAATTGACTGTGGAATGTAACATCACTGGAGCTCCTATATTGTGCAAAAAGAACCACCAGTGCACTTTTCCCCATTTCTTTGCTCTCATTTCTTTTCTCCCCAAATAAACAGATTATATGAGTGCAATTGCCATGGAAGAGTGCAATTGCTAAGACGCTTACAGAAAGTTCATGCTTTTGGAAAACAGATTGGAGCCATAAAGAATGGCAACAAGGTAGGATTTAAATAAGTTTTTATCATAGTTTAGCTATACCTAATCAAAGAGTTGAATACTCATCGCCTGCAATATTTCACATTTGGTGTTTACGCATAAAAGCAATGAGATTCAAATTATACAAAAGATACTCAAAAGAAGAAACTTACAAGTTGCGCTATGATAAAAGCACTGACTAAGAGAAGTCCAGGACGCTCAACAAAGAACCAGCTGCGTGATCTCGTAACGAATATAAGAGCCTGACTAACAATGCTAACTTGCAAGTATAAAGCAGCCATCATTTCATCGTCATTGTGTCTCAATGATCTAACTTTAAATTTGTCCTAAAAAGATATGACAAGAACAATTAGGTCTCTATAAATTTGTGGGATATAAAAGTAGAGGGTGTATTAAAAGTGACATATAAATTATAATATACACGTTTATTTTTGTTTTATTTAAAAAAAATGTTGTAAGTGACTAGTATAAGTGAAAAAAAGTGCTAAATATGACTTATAGCCATGATATTTAAGGGTACCATATATTAATATAGCATATAAAGGTCATTCTAAGGAGAAAATGTAGTGTATGTAGGAAGGGAAATAGATATATTTGTTTGTAAATAATATACTGCTGAAGAAAATCAATATACAAATAAATATTCAATAAATTCATTTTAAGAAAAGTGAAACAAATACTCACAGAGAAGAAGTCTGTGTCTTTCATGGCCCAGAAAAAAATAACAGTCATCAATGCCAAATAACCCCCAAACACAACACCAGTAGCAAATATTTCTTTCAACTTCCAACTATCAGGCATTGGAGAAGGTTTCACCCGGTCCTTGGAAATTGTCATAATTGTACCTTCATCCAACAAATTATAAACAAAAAAACCCTATAGGTCATACTGGATATGATTTAGATAAAAATTATAGAAAAAGGACTCTGTACTTTGTAATTCCATGAACTTACCATCATTTAAGATCGCAATGATTAAAACCATGAAGGGTGAGAAGTCAAACTTCCATATCAATGCAATAAGCATAAATCCAAGCTGATATATAAAAGAATGAAATGAGAACAATTTGGCAAACACAAGACCATGCAATTTGCCCAAAAAAAAAAAGATACTTACAACTATACGGATGGTGATTGAGACCGCATAAATCTGCATTGAAATGGAAAAAAAAATACTAAGGGCAACAACAAAAAAGTTTACTCGGTGTATGAATTACGATCATTAAAAACTAACAGTATAGTTCTTCATCCTCTGGAAAATAGCTCTACTTGTAAGAACAGCACTAATGATGACACTTAGACCGGGTTCAGTAAGAACAATATCAGAAGCACTTCTAGCAGCATCTGTTGCATCAGCAACAGCAATACCAATATCAGCCTTCTTTAAAGCAGGGGCATCATTAACTCCATCTCCTGTCATTCCACATATATGCTTCCTCTCCTGTAACTTCTTGACAATTTCGTACTTGTGCTCTACTCCATAGAAAACCAATCATGAGTCTTCAAAGAAACAATCTCATCTCAAGTTACAGTACTTGAGTGCACAGTGTAAATTCATCAATAACCTGGGAATACTCCTGCAAATCCATCAGCCTTCTCTATCAGTTCATCAACAGGGAGTGCAGCCATTGATGCATCTTTATTTTGACCAAGCAATGAAGATGATGGATACATGTTTGTCCCCATTCCAAGCCTTCTCCCTGTCTCCTTTGCGATAGCAAGTTGATCACCTGAATTTGACAAATTTGGTACTAGAAATCCTTCGCTAGAGGGAAAGTAAATACCAAAAGAGAAGTTTAAATTACCAGTGATCATCTTTACATTGACACCAAGATTAAGAGCTCTTCTAATAGTTTCTGCGCTATCATGCCTAGGGGGATCGAAAAGTGGTAATAAACCAACAAATTGCCATGGACCTCCAGCACTCTCTTTAGACTTCTCTGGAACTTCCTACATAATAAACGTAACATAGATATTAAGAAGACATTATATATTTGCTAGCCATTTGGACTGACAAGGACTAAAAGAGCAAACCTGTCTTGCAATAGCTAGTGATCGAAGTCCACGTTCAGCATATTTGTCAATTACAGCATGAACCTTATTTCTGACATCTTCTTTACAGTTGCATAGGTTCAAAATCTATCCCCATTAGTCAATTAAATTGTTAAGAAATTATAACAACAATATAGAAAATTGAAACACAATAAGAAAAAATTTTACCTGCTCTGGTGCACCTTTACTTGCACGATGCCAGTTGCCATTATTATCTATGTAGGTAAGAGCAGTTCTTTTGTCAACTGGGTTGAAAGGGAGGAAATGCAATTCCCTAATACCAGCTCTAGCCTATAAAAATAAAGATTAATTATTGAGTGAACATATACTAATTCAGAAGTTGGAAATAACAACATATCATACTATGATTGTCATCATGTTAGACATACCTCCTTTGGGTCTGCAAGCATCCCCACCATAGCTGCATCAATAGCATCCTGGTTTTCCATCCTTGATGCTCTTGCAGCCAACAGGATCACGTGCTCTTTATCCACACCCTTAGCAAATACCTCAACCAGGTTTTTATCAACACTCAACTTATTAAGAGTTAAGGTCCCTGTTTTGTCACTGCAAAGAACATCCATGCCAGCCATCTCCTCAATAGCAGTCATTCTCTTAGTGATAGCTCCTTGTTGGGATAACCGGTGTGATCCAATAGCCATGGTCACTGAAAGAACAGTAGGCATGGCAATTGGGATGCCTCCAATCAAGAGGACCAACAGATTGTCGATCCCATCCCTGTATCTTCTGTTCTGAATTGGATACATGACAATGATCTCGACAACCATGCCAACTGCAATGGAGCAAATGCAGAAATTACCAATGGCGGTAAGGACCTTTTGAAAGTGCCCAACTTGGTTGGTGCTATCCACCAGATGGGCAGCCTTGCCAAAGAAAGTGTGAACCCCAGTGGCTATGACAACAGCCTCAATCTCTCCTTGCTTGCAAGTTGAACCAGAGAATACTTCATCTCCAGGACTCTTGGTGACAGGGAGAGATTCTCCAGTTAAGGCAGATTGATCAATCTTCAAAGGATCTCCTTCAAGAAGTCGAGCATCTGCAGGAACAATATCTCCCAACTTGATACTAATAATATCGCCTGGCACCAAAATGGCAGCATCCTGCTCAGTCCAGCGACTATCTCTAAGCACCTGAAGCAATAAACCATGAACCAGCCACAGTGTTGTAAGTTGTAATTGCCAGAGCAAATTAAACATAAAAGTTTTCCTGGAAACCAAGCACTAACCTTGGTCTTGGGAGCAAGACCAGCCATCAATGCAGCAGCGGCATTGCCAGCGTTATTTTCTTCAATGAAGCTGATGGTCGAGTTAACAACGAGCAAAACAATAATACCAATAAAGTCTTGCCAGTCGGGCGGTTTACCGCCTCCGTTGGCCAAAGCAATGGCCATGACGGCAGCCATCTCCATGACCCATGAGAGGGGATTCCACATGAAACCTAAGAATTTGAGAATCTTGCTCTCCTATAAAATACGAAAGGGCTACATCTTTTAGCTCTATTCTTGCAACAAAATAAAACAGAATTAAAAAAAAAATGAAATTCATTCGGAAAACAAATGACCAAAATTGACCTTTTTCTCTTCGAGCTTGTTTGGGCCGAAGATTTGGAGCCGGTTGGCTCCTTCCTCGGATGTCAAACCTTCTCTGGTGCATTTTAGCTGCTCGAACACTTCTTCAACCGGAATTCGTTCCTGAAGACAGAAATATTATTCGTCTAAACAATTAAATAAAAATTCCATTCAAAACTGTTTTAAAAAGTAAATAATAATAATAATAAAAAAGAAAAGTTATTTTTTTACTAAAGTATTTTAAAAAATTCCAAAGAAAATACTTTTTTTTTGGAATCGATGCCTCATAACTCAGAAGCAAGCCGAACTGTCAAATCGGCATCGAATGATGCATAGATAGTGGACAGCACCTCATCACTAATCTAGCGACTCTTAATTAAGATATTAAAGGAATTCATTTTGATACATAGTTTTTATATTGATTTCAATAAATAGCTGGAAGTAAGGCGTACTCTCGGGAATACAATAAAATCCCTTTACATAGGGTTGTTTTTCTTTTTTACTCCCTCACCACAAGCTTGTCATTTGATATGAAACGACAGGAGACAAAGAGATCAAACTTTGAAGAATCTCACTTCCACTATATTATTCCGATGGAAGAACAAAGGAAAAAATAACAAAAAGAGCATTATTAAACCACAATACAAACTCTTGTTAACAAATAAATCGAGAGGGAAATGTCGATTTTCTCAAACGCAAAAAACTAACTGAAGCCAACATCAAATAGCATCACGGAAATAAAAGGGAAAGTAGGGAAACCGAATCAAGTGTTAGAAATGGGAAGAAGTTATTTACAAGATCAACAGTCTCATTCCTGATCTCCTCCAGGCCGATCGCCCTGTTGCCGGCCATCGCTGACCCAAGCGCTGGCTAATCGGCACCAACGAACGAAGAGAGAACCACCAGCCAAACTTTTGAAACGAATCGGACCCTAATGTAGCAAACCGACTCTGACAAGAGGACAAGGAGAAGCCCACATCGAAGAGGCCTCTCTCTGATCTCTATCTTCTACTGAGAGAGTATTAATGGCGGAAGGAGGAAGGAAACATAGAAAATAAAACGAAAGTCACGAGTGGCGAGCAGTGGAAGCGGAGGGGCACCTCCTCACCGGTATTTATAGCCGTCCCTCCTCGCCGTCCGCCACTTCGCGGGGACGTCGCATGCCTGCCTCCAGTCCCTCTGCGGACGCGTCCGCATAATCACCCATTCTAATGGAATTATGTTGTAAAAGTTAAACCAGCATGTTGTAAAATCACGAGCACGACGCCCTGCCCCCATTTTTTTTTTTTTTTACAAAAACTCTAAAGTGTTCCACTCGGTATTTCTTACCTACGGTGCATTTTATACAAGATTCCGTGAGACAGAAGAGATCGATTTTTTAATAAAGCCGAATGAATAATTTTTTCCCACAGTGGCTAATTATAATTACTCGATTTATATTTTCACAAATGGTCATGGGGCTTACTTTACGGACATCTGCGATGACATATTCTACTTTTTACTAAAATTTTATACATTAATTTTTAAATTAAGGAAAAATAATTATATAATATTTTTAAATAAAATTATTATCTCATCATTTTAAATCATTCTGTTGTTAATTTTTAAAATATCTGACCTCATAAATTCTACGAACTAATAGAAACTCGAATAATAGAAAATGCAATAATACAAATCTAGATTTTATTAAAAACATGATATACAAATCAATGTGAAAGAAGAAAAAGATCATGAAGAGTATTTTGGAGGAACTAGGGTGACGATGCTGAGAACTCTTTGTCATTAGGGAATGAAGGATTATGTCAAGATGTCATAATCTGATGGGGGATGCTTCTTATATAATAGATCTAATCTGTTATCAACTCATAGATGATAACGAATCGGGCTAAAAAATTCTATATAATTAACCCACATCTAATAATCCAAAACCCAATAAACTTTAGTTAGATCACTTAAATGAGTTCAGTTCATATTCACATATACAAAATACAATTAAGCTTACCGTAAAGAGATAAAATTCAACAATCCTCACTTGGGCTACATGTGATGTGTTGACATATAAGTAAACTTTAGTTGATATCAAACTTTATGAATATAGAATACTCATATAAACAATCTATTCGATTAATTTCATTGGTATATAACTAAAGAGGTCATAATTACTATATAAAACTGTAGCAAGTCCTAATAGTAATCACAATACTAATGTCATTGATGACATAGATCAAGACGTGCATGTATAGTATGAAAAATTACTTGAAATGTTATCAGTGTATGTCAATTTTCAACTGATCCTAAAGTGACTCAAAAGAGTCTAATTATATTTGTAAAATACTTTATGTTAAACCACACTAGCAAATCATAATTTTAAATTTATGATTCCAAAATAACTCTATATAATATTTATAAATAACAAATGTTAAACAACAGCAGTAAATTATGATACTTTATTTTAGAGTATCAAAGAAATAAATAAAATTTCCATTAATATTTTAAACTTTAAGTGTGTATAATAATCAAAATAAATTATTTATCTTTATTAACAAAAATAAAGAGCAATAAAGTAAATACAGACTCCTACTAGATGAATTCTTCTTTCATAAAAAAGACTCTCATATCTACAATATACGCATAAAACACCTTAGGCACCAAGCCCTTGGTGAGTGGATTTGCCAAAATAGAATCAGTATTGATGTGCTCTATCATCACTTGTCGACTCTGAAGTCCTTCTTTAATTCCAAGAAACTTGATGTTGATGTGCTTTGACTAAAATGAACTACGATTGTTCTTAGCATAATATTTTGTAATTTTATTATCATAATTGATTCTTAATGGCCTATCAATGCCATCAATAATCTATAACACTGTGATGAAGTTCCGTAGCCAAATCTCATGATTGGATACTTCATAGTATGCTATCAACTCTGCCTCCAGTAAAATCAGAGTCTAAATATCTAATAATCTCTAAGTGATTTGAACTCCGATACGTGAGCATGTGTCCTTTAGTTTCATACAAATACTGCATCACTCTTTTTACTGCTTTCCAATGCAATAGTCCTAGATTACATACATATCTACCTAATATCCCTACTATGAACGCTATATCTGGTCGTGTATAAACTGTGCATACATGAGACTTCCCATAACTAATGTATAAGGAAATTGTTCTATCTCCCTTATTTCAATTTCGAGTCATGGATACTGCTGCAAACTGAATTCGTCATCTCTAGACACGGGAGTGTCACTAGATGCATCATTTTTCATGTCATACCTTATACACACATTTTCAATATAGGCCTTCTATGAAAGTCCAAAAGTACCTCTTAAACGATCACGACATATCTATATGGCTAAAATAAAGGATGTTTCACCAAGATTTTTTATTTTAAAATGATTGGATAGAAATGACTTAATTCATACAACAAACCTTTATTATTACTCGTAGTAATATATAATCCACATGCAGGACAAGTAGAATAAACTTGCTCCTACTAAACTTGACATATATGCATTGATCAATAGAGTTCTCTTTAAATCCAAATGAAAAAAATCACTTGATTAAATTTTTGGTACAATTAACGGGACACCTATTTTAAACTATAAATGGACTTCTTTAATCTACACACAAGGTACTATGAATCCTTGGACTCAAATTTCTTCGGTTGCACAATATATATAGACTCCTCAATGTTACCATTGAGGAATGTTATCTTTGTGTAAGTACCTTATAGTAGTTTTGATGTGATCGACTAAGTAAGTTAGATCCTGTTAGTATTTAACCCCTGTATCTAAGTGTGCAGGAACTTAGGAGCACAGGAAGTCGAGTGAAAGACGCAGCTAGCGAAAAGGACGACACGGGAGAGAGTCGGCAGGCTCAGTATGTCCAAGGGACGAGGTGCTGCGGAAGAGTATGCTGGTGGATGATAGGGAGGTGCATGTCGTTTCCTAGGGATGAGAAGCCTGAGTGGAAGACTGCTCGAAGGCCAAAAATATGTTCGAATGAGCCCTATTTTAGATGACCAAAATTACCCAAGAGAGCGGAGCCAGAGCGGAAGACCCGGACCAATGCGAGTGGAAGCGAAGCGGAAGACCGGGACTAAAAAGTCAATAAAATGTTGACTTTTTGGGTTTGGGCACTCGGACCTGGTCCAAGCGCCCGGAACCCTTCCAAGCGCTCGAAGTAGAATTTTATCCAGAATGCGACGTGGTGCGTTTTATTACGATGGGGATAAAAGTGTATCACCCTACAGGTGCCAGGAGGCTTTCCAGGCACCTCGACATGGGCTATAAATAAAGCGTTGGTCCCAGAAGGTCAAAACAACACTTATAATTAATTATTTTTTAGTCTTGTTTTATAATTGAGTGCGTCAATTGCTGTAGGAGGCTTCTCCGCTTGAAGGAGATTGTTTAGCAAGATTTCCATCTTCCTTGGATTAACAACCTTCCCGGTTGTAACCAAGTAAATTCTCTGAGCCTCTTCTTTCTTTGATTAGTTTTCGTTTGTACAAATGTTTATGTTAATATAGCTATAAAGTCGAGAAGGGTTTGTTTTTATTGTGCAGGCTATTCACCCTCTCTAGCCGATTGCCAAGCGACCAACAAGTGGTATCAGAGCCCAACAGCTCTAGGAGGACTAACCACCGAATGAAGCACAAGAGATGGCCTGACCGAGCATCAATCCATGGAAGTTCGAGGGGGAATTCGCAAGCTAGAAGAAAAATATGGAGGTATTCTTTAAGAAAGATCTCGATTTACTTTTAATAATGAAATTAGTTTTGTAGCACCTGAGGGTAAAGAAGAATACCAATAGACGAAGAAGGAGCAAGCTGACTTCATGGCAAATGATAAAGCAGAGTTCCATCTGCTGAGCATCTTACCGTAACAAGAAGTCAACTGGATCAGAGCCTACAAGTCTGCCAAGGAGCTCTGGAAGAAATTCTAGAACTACATAAAGGAACCTCTAAGACAAAACTCGTGAGACGAGATCTTCTCAGGAACTAGATCTGCAACATCAAATTAGAAGAAGGAGAAACCATTGTACACCTTCACTCAAGAATAAAGGAACTCATCATCGGACTCTTGAATCATGAAGAAAAGGTAAGCAACCGAGATTTGCTAAGGTACACACTTAACACATTTCCTAGGACTACTAAATGAGCATCATTAGTAGATGCTTATTATATATCTAAGAATTTAGAATTAAGTACTTAGAAGAATTATTTTCAATATTTGAAGTCCATGAAATAAGATGTGTAGATCTGAAGAAGGAACTAAAGCACAACATTACCTAAAAGGTAAAAATGGACGAACGAGATCCTGAATCTTCTCTTGATGACGATGAAACACCACTCATGGTAAGAAAATTTTAAAAAATTATTTAAAACTAATAAATTTAATCAAGTGTAGGGTAAGAGAAGGAAAAGAAAGATAAGATGCTACCACTGCAATGAAGAATGACATGTGAATCTACCCTAAATTGAAAAGCAAGGATAAGAACAA
>JBBMJZ010000048.1:4198586-4209421 GCA_037833815.1 Zingiber zerumbet | reverse complement strand
ATGGTTCGTGGCTGGAATGTTTAAGCACATGATGCAATATGGTTGAAATTATATTTATGGCTCTTTCTTCATTCCACAGAATCCACTGTATCTATTTGATAAGAGTCAACTTGTTCATTGAAATGCGGTCGACATTCACAAGACCACACTAATTTCAATCAATTTTATAAGTCCCTTTAGCCACTAATTCAACTTGAACTTTGTTACCCATTAATGTTTATCTCACTTTCTTTTTAGTTCATGCTTTCATTTCCAACCCAATTACTAAACCAATAAACACTGCATACATTATAAGAAAAACCCGAATATTTAGCGATGGAATTTTTTTCCATCACTAAATTAGTGACCGAAAAAATCTCCCATTTTAATTAGCGATAAAATTTAAATTCCATCATTAATTAATAAGGAAATTTAATTCTTGTCTTTAACTATAGATGGAAAAACAAAATCCATCACTAATACTATAAGGAGAAGCACCGAAAGTAGGGATGGATATAAATTTCCATGTGACGAAAATCAATATCCGTCTTCATTAGCGATAGAAACTTAAATTTCATCCATCTCAAATAAGACACATAAGTTTGATTTTATTCAAGAAAAGTTTGATTTTTCCCTCCATTGAATTTTCTGGACATTGACCACCATAATACGAATTTTTCTAGAATAGTTGGACTGATATTCTATTATATTTATCTTCTGTTGGAGCCGTGGAAGACCATGCAGGAGAACGATTTGAATTTGTAATGCGTGATGCAATGGTTGAAATTATCTCCTTGGTCATTCCACGGAATCCATTGTATCTATTTTATAAGAATAACTTGTTCATTGACATTCACAAGACCACACTAATTTCAATCAATTTTCTAAATTGTTTGGCAATAAGTTCATCTAGTCACTAATTCAACTTGAACTTTGTTACCCATTAATGTTTCTCTCACTCTATTTTTTAATTAATTCATCTATTTCCAAACCAATTGCTAAACCAATAATCACTACATACACTACTAGAAAAGTTTGAATTTAGTGACAAATTTAGCAATGGTTCTTTTTCGATTGCTACCAATTACTAAACCAATAAACACTACCCATATTATAAGAAAAACTCAAATTTAAATTAGTGACCGAAATAATCTAACTGTCGCTAATTAGTGAGAGAATTTAATTTCCATATCTAATTAACGACGGAAAAAAAACCATTGCTAACACTATAAGGAGAAGAGCCGAAACTAGTGATGGATATAAATTTCGGTTGCAAACTAGCAACGAAAATTATACCCGCCTCTAATTAGTAATAGACACTTAACATCTGTCTCTATATTTAGCCCCAAAAATTAAATTTCCATTTCTAAATCTCAGTCAAATTAGGATTCCATGAATTTTTTTCTTCTCTCGTACTCTCTCCTCTTCCTTCCGATCGACTTCCAATGTTCTTCTCTTCGGCATGCATGCAATCTCCTCTTCGGCAGCTCGATAATCCAGCTCTCCCCTTTGAATTCCTCTTCCATTCTGTGTCCGACCGCAAGCATGGCTAGCAACCCCCTGATCGAGAGCTTGGCTGGTTGCAGCCAAGCTGATTGGGTCCCCCTGGCCTCGAGCGAGCTTGGCCAACCGCGGTCAAGCTGCCCACGGCCCCCTAGACTTGAGCTTGGCCAGTTGCGGCCAAGCTACCCGCGGCCCCTTGCCCGGTCGTGGCCCAACTACTTGCGACCCCCTAGGAGTGCTTGCTTGGCCATCTGCAGCCAAGCTGCTTGCAGTCCCCTTCCCTCTCCCGCCAACTTCACATTGTGAGCTCTCGGCCGCCAAAATAGATAGGATATTATTTCTGTGCTTGGATAGCAATCATGCCGTGGTAAAACATGCCAAAATAGATATGATGTTATATTTATTAATCACTTGCAGTTTAGTGAGTTCATTGATTCTTGAATTGGTGATATTGGTCATTTTAATGATAGAAAAAAACTGTTTAGTTCTGCTATGAGACCAAGACTATGTTGTTGGTTTTTTTTTTTGGGGTATGGTACTGTCTTGATATATATCATTATTATCTTTCATTAAAAAAAACCCAACAATTTAAGACAAATTTTCTGATGAATTAAAAAAAATCATTGCAAAAAAATTTACAATGAATTCTGCGATAAAAATTTTTTCATTGAAAAAAAGGTATAGCCAAATTCTATGACGAAAATATTTAAATTCAGCGTAGAATTTACGACGAATTATATTTTTATTACCAAATTCATTATAATTTGTATTGAAAATGGAATTCGTCATAAAATTACCAAACATAAATCTACAATCAAATTTTATTTTCATCCCAAATTGGCAACTAATCCAGTTTTAGTCTCAGATTTGACAATGAAAATAGTATTTGTCACCAAATTTGGTTTGTAACAAATCCCCATTGTGTCCCAGATTGGCGACAAATACTATTTTCATTGTCAAATATGTGGCAAATACATATTCATAGCAAATCTACTAATTTGTTAAATCTACAATGAATCCACATATTCATCGGAGATTTGACGATGAATCCATGGATTCATCATAGATTTGGCGACGAATACCATATTCATCACAAAATTGTGATGCATAGTAATTTTATGATAATTTAGCGATGAAAATAATCTGACACCAAATTCATCCCAAAATACTAAAATATTGTCCAGAACCTAGCCATTTCTCCATTTTTATCGTGTTAATACAATATAAATCAACAACCACTTACAAACCTGTTTATATAGCACATCCAATTTAATATATACATCCAACACATCCTATTTCATAACATACACATCCCATTATATTCTAAACCAAATCCATGTTAAATCCATACATGAAAATAAGTCAATAGGTTACATACACATCGTATATACATATAAAATCCATAAAAACAAGTCAATCCAAGAAGTATCAATTACATTAAATCCATACAAGTCAATAGGTACATCACCAAATTATCTTCTTCTTCCATGACAAACACTTTTTTCTCCTTTAATTTTTCTTCTTTTCCTACATCAAACAAACAAACAAACAAACAAAATATCATTTATAAAAAGAAAGAAAATCGTATAAACTAACACAAAACTTAATACTTACTTCTTGCATAGATTATAATTTGTATTGGTCTCACCAACTTTGTTCAAAACAAATTAACGGTATTAATCACAAATATAAAAAATGAAAAATTCATAATAAAATAATTAATGTTCAAAAAGACTAATTATGTGACAAATAACATTCATACATAAATAAATTCATGAAGAACCATCATCACCACCACCATCATCATCATCGTCATCATCACCATATATCACCGGGACGGGGAGGAATTTGACTTGAAGCGGAGCTCAACTAAAGATGTTATATTATGAAGTCTTGTTATCTGCACAAATCGCTAATTTGTTAATCCCTTTACAATATTTGTTGATCCCATTGTACCATTTCTTAATCTCTTTACAATTCCTTTCAAATGGCTAACCTCTTCAATTAAGATATTTATTTGGGCCCTTAGTGCTGGCGGAGTGGAAGATGAATCAACTGTTGGGACCCTCGGTGGGCAGCTAGAGGGGAGTGAATAGCTCCTGCATAAATAAAAACAAACCCTTCTCGCCTTATAACTTAAACAAATACTTGCATAATAATAAAAGATAAACTAAAAAGAAGAGACTCACAAATTTACTTAGTTACAACCGAGGAGATTGTTAATACAAGGAAGTTAACATGCACTAAAGATCTCCTTTAGGTGGAGAAGCCTCTTTACAGCAATGAAGCATAGAAAAATGAGAAGCTAAATGGCAACTAAAGCGTGTACAAGTGTTGTATTCAAGAATGCTTGTTGTTATTTAGCTTCTGGACCATGGCTATATTTATAGCCTTGGCCGGGGCGCCTGAAAGGGTTCCAGGCCCTTGGAGGGGGATAAAATTTTATCCTCTTCGTAATTGATCGCGGTCAAATGCGATCCGGATAAGTTTTGATTCCTAGCGCCCAGAATGGTTCCGGGCGCCCGGACTAGAAAGTTAACCCCATTAACTTTTTCAGTCTGGGCCTTCCGCTCTGGTTTAGCTCGCTTAAATCTGGGTCTTCCACTCCGGCTCCGTTGTCTTGGATGATTCCGACCATCCGGAATAGGACTCACCTGAAACCAACTTCCGACCTTCTCGAGCAGGCTTCAGCTCCGTCTTTTCGTCCCTCGAATCGTCATGTGCTTCCTTCTCGTCTGCCAGCGAACTCATCCGTAGCTCTTCATCCCTCGGACTTACCGAGCTTGTCGGCTCTATCCCGTACCGACCTTCTCACTAGCTGCGTCTCTTGCTCCTCAAGCAATCTTCCGCTCCGGCTTCTCGTCCCTCAGAAATACTGCACGCTCCCTTCTCATCCACCAGTGTACTCTTTCGTAGCGCCTCGTCCCTTAGACACACTGAGCCTATCGGTTCTCTCTTGTGCTATCCTTCTCGCTAGTTGCGTCTTCTGCTCTACTTCCTGTGCTCCTAAGTTCATGCAAACTTAGATACAGTGTCAAACACCATAGGACCTAACTTAACTTATTTGATCACATCAGAACATCCTTGGCGTTCCAATAATCTCCCCCTTTTGATGTGAACACCCCAAATTAAGTTAGGGTAAACAACTATAATGTAAAAATAAATAATTTTACAATAAAGTGTAAAAAGATTATTTTTAATTTTAAAATTTTTAAATTTGGATAAAACCTTCCCTAGATTTAATATTCCCTTCACCCCGTTGATTGCATAAAAAATGGGGTATCACAATAAGTCTAAGGCTAAAATTTTTGTAACAATTTGGTAAAAAGAAGTATATTCATTTGAAAAAACTTTTGAAAGATAGAAAAAAAAATTCTAATAGAATTTTGACAAACATTTAAGTCATTCACAATTCAATGCTTAACAATTAGTCAATTAAATATTTTTTCAATAATAAGCTTCCAGGTTATGGTGAGGCACTAGACCTTCTTTGTTTTTAGAGCAACAACTATTTTCTAGACAAATCCTTTTAGATAAATTAAATATTTAATTTTCTCTCTAAAAGACCTAGCTCTAAAAGTTTGTTAAAGAGAAATCAAGTTATGCATGATTTTGGAATCCAAAATAGATTCCTTTCTACATGATTAACCAAGAATTTCATAGCTATATATTTCTTTGAAATTCTTCTTATTTGTCCCTTATGGTATCTAAGGTACCAATTTAATCCATAGAATTTTTTAATATGTTGATTATCTGAGAATGCATGATTTTTTAAAATATCTACTTGTATTTTCAAATTATCATTTTCTAATATCAATTTGTCATTCTCTATTTTGAGTTTATCAAAATCTTTTAATTGAGAGGCTATTGTTAGAGTCCCTTTTAATTCCTTATTTTCTTTTAATAATTTTTTATTTTCTATTTCTAATTTGCAAGACTCTTTCGATAATATTTTTATAAATTCAAACAATTGGTCAGGAGGTAGAGACCGTACCTGACTTACCTTGCCGATTTTTGATGCTTCCCCTATAGAGTTGCTTTCCTTCGACGTTGCTCCCCCTTCATCGATGCTCTCGATGCTCATTGAGGAAGAGCTGATTTCGTCTTCTAGTAGGTACTCGGCTATGAGAGCTATTCTGACAATTTCCTCATTTTTAGCTTCTGATGACGACTCGGTGCCCATCGAGGAGTTGGATTCGGCTTCAATTGGTTCTTCGTAGAGCTTCAAGAAATTTTTCCAAAGTTCTTTTGCACTTTGGTAGTTGTCGATTCTGTCGAGATCCTCCGCCGGTAGTACGCTTATTAAATGATATTCAGGCTTACTGTTTGACATGAAATCGTTGCGCTACTTTTTAGTCTAGAGGTATCTTTTAATTTCGTCTCTATTTATGTCCTTTGGAGCTTCATAACCATATTTTATTATTAATAAAATATTAAAATCTATTTTAAGAAATACCTCCATTTGTCGCTTCCAAAAAGTGAACTCCCCCTCGAACGTTGGTGGATAGATGTTAGCTCCGACCATCTCATTGCTTCAGTCAGCGGTTAGTCCTTTTGAGGCGTCCTGACTCTGATGCCACTTATTGCGACCCTCTATGGCCGGCTAGAGGGGAGTGAATAAGCCCTGCACAAATAAAAACAAACCCTTCTCGCCTTATAACTTAAACAAACAATTGCATAATAATAAAAGATAAACTAAAAAGAAGAGGCTCATAGATTTACTTGATTACAACTGGGGAGGTTGTTAATCCAAAGAAATTAGCACGCACTAAAGATCTCCTTCAGCCGGAGAAGCCTCTTTATAGTAATGAAGCATAGAAAAATGACAAGCTAAATGGAATCTAAAGCGTGTACAAGTGTTCTATGCAAGAATGCTTGTTGTTATTTAGCTTCTGGAGCAAGGCTGTATTTATAGCCTTGGTCGGGGCACCTGGAAGGGTTCCAGGAGCCTAGAGGGGGATAAAATTTTATCCCCTTTGCAATGGATCGTGATTAAATGTGATCCAGATAAGTTTTAATTCCGAGCGCCCGAAATGGTTCCGGGCGCCCGAAGTCCAGGCGCCCGGAGTCCAGGCGCCCTGACCAGAAAGTCAACCCTATTGACTATTTTAGTCCAGGCCTTCTGCTCCGGTTTAGCTCGCCTCAGTCTGGGTCTTCCGCTCTGGCGCTGCTCGCTTGAATGATTATGGCCATCCGGAATAGGGCTCACCTGAACCTAACTTCTGACCTTCTCGAGCAGGCTTCTGCTCCTGCTTCTTGTCCCTCGGAATCGTCGCATGTTTCCTTCTCTTCCGCCAGTGTACTCATCCGCAGCTCTTCATCCCTCGGATGCACTAAGTCCGTTGGCTCTCTCCTGTGCCGACCTTTTCGTTATCTGTGTCTCTTGCTCCTCAAGCAATCTTCCGCTCCGGCTTCTCATCCCTCGAAAACACTGCACGCTCCTTTCTCGTCCGTCGGTGTACTCTTTTGTAACGCCTCGTGCCTCAGACGTATTGATTCTGTTGGCTCTCTCCCATGCCGTCCTTCTCGCTAGCTACGTCTTCCGCTCGACTTCTTGTGTTCCTAAGTTCCTACACACTTAGACACAAGGTCAAACACCACAGGGAATAACTTAACTTGTTTGATCACATCAAAATAACCTTAAGGTTCCAACACCAACAACTCGTTCTGCTTAAGGAACTCATTTCTAATATCCTTTCCCCTTGGCTCCCCCACTTACTTCCAACTATAAACTCATATTATTGTCAATAGAGGGCTCAGATCCCTTAGTATCATCACTAGCTTATGAGCATTGTTGTACTAGTTCTAGCTCATTATATTTATCCTGTATTATCATTAGAAAAATAGAGACACGTATAATCTTGATTAGATATAATAGAAATACATATAATATAAAGAGAGATCATATACATAATTAATAGATTCTAAGTTATAAATTAAGATCAAATAAAGATTAATCCAAACCTTTATTACTTTAGCTATATTCCCACTCCAAGTCTTATTGTAAGATATGGTAAATTAAATAATAAGTGTTATTAGAAAAATAAAGTTATTGGATTTTCTAGAGATTTTTTAGAAATTTTTTAAAATTTAAACGGAGTCCGCATGACACATTTGAAGGGAAGGATCTATTGGAGTAATGAAAACGTATTTAGATTTTCACATAAGTGGGAGTTGATTAAATTTATTAACCTAGGTTGGATTATATTAACCTAGGTATAAATTAGGTTTCTCTTCTTCTAATCACCCGATTCCTTTTCTTCCACTCGACACCGCCATTCACTATTCCCCCATCTCGCAAGAGGCATTCTCTTCCCCCTCCTTGACTTATTGCCAGTGCCATTCATTGTTAGCATCATGCCCTAGTTTCTTACGCCACCCCTCTCTCATCGCCGTCGGATTTTGAGATGCAGCAACCATAGTCGTCATGGGAGGCAACGCCGTGGGTCGTTGGAAGAGTCACGGAGCCCCTCCACTGCCACTCTCTCCCTTTCTCCCTATTGCTGTGAGATTCTTTCTACTCCTGATTTCTAGCCGTAGACACCTCAGCCACCGACCGATGCCGATCCTTTCTTTTCTTTTCTCGATCTCCTTCGAGCCAGTGGCCTAGTGTCATCGCTGCTCTTCTCTGACTCAGTTCGGCACCATAGTAGCAATTATCAGTTGTGGCCCTGACCGTGTGCCACAATCGGAGTGCCTTCTACATCTTTCATTCCATTCCGAGTAGATCGCCGACCCCTTCTACTCACCAATGTTGCCTTCAGCCTTGGTGGCACAGCCTATCGTTTAGCTGCCGGGAGTTGGTCTCCACGAGAATTGAATCTATTAGCACAAATATGGGTAAAATCTCTTGTTTAAGAAGTTATTTGAATAGTGTTTGGTCGATATTCATATGTGGATTTGTTTATTGTGATTTAGGGTGCTTGATTTAGAGATCATCAATTGTATCTAGCTCCAACCATGTTTTTTCGGCAGTGGGTGCTCCATCCATGAGTCAATAGTACACTGATTTAGGTGAGTTGAAGTAGATGAATCATGTATAAACCTAATTTAATTAAGTTATGGAATGATTACGATTAATTGAAGAGATTAACCCTAATCTAATAAAGATAATGTATTAATTAGGATTAAATCAGCTTAATTCTAATTTAGGTGGTTAATCAATAATCATATTTGATTGTAGTTACCCTAAATAGCTTTGGGGATTTGATTTAGCTATTTAATTCATATATAATTAGCTAAATTTAAATGTTGTGGAATTGTAGGACTTTGATTCGATGCAAGAATTTTAAGGTGGCAATTATTTAGCATGATTAACAGATAAAGGCAGGTATTTCTTTCTTGGCCTCTTTAGTTCTTTGAAATTAGTGCATGGTTATTTTGATTGATGCGTTTAGTTACTTTACCTTAAATCTATTAGTTTGATATCCTGCTTGATACTTATCTGCTTGACCTTAGAGATGATTTTGTTATTTCATATACAGTCTTCGCTTTGGATATCTATACTCTGTTGTGTATATATATGTAGAGTATGTATTGTAGGGGATATATTATTGACTGAGTTAACATGTTGATTATATATATGATATTGAGTGTACACATGTTTGGTATGTGTTATAGAAGTTATCATGTTGTCTGTGCTTTTTCATGTTGTGTGTGTACACGTGTCTAATTTATACTATTGGAGGAATCATGTTGATAATACCTATATTGGTGATCATATGTGTCTAGTGTATATTGGAGGAAGCATGTTAATTATACCTACATTGTAGGGTGCGTATGTGTATGGTGAGTACATGTCTGATGTTGCTACTTATTGTATTTATTGTTTAGGGAACACTAGTTGGATTTACCCATACTTATAGATATAGATGTTAGATGGATCATGGTACTAGAGGTATTTGTGATGATTGGGATGTTGCATTGATGATGATCATGTCGGTATTATGATTATTTACATCATGCTTATCATTGCACTGTATGTTGACAACTAAAGTCTTCCTTGTGGTTGAGAGAGTTGTCAGTTATTTATAATTGCCTATTCGACCACTATGAGAGGTGGTAGCTAGGAGTGGAGCTAATTCTGTCATGCTCACTTGGCCACTCAGTGTTATACTATGTACACCTCGACCACTCATGAGTAGTGGGTTTGGAGGGTATAGTAATCAGGGGGCTAGAGATGTGAGTAGTCAGAGACCTTAATGTTATGTAGTTAGATAACTGCTTAGTGAAATGTCTGTTGGTACCCTAAGGTAGTTTTAATGTGATCAAATAAGTTAGATTAGGTCTTGTTGTGTTTAACCTTGTGTCTAAGTGTACAAGAACTTAGAAGCACATGATGTCGAGCACAAGATGCAGCTTGCGAGAAGGACGACATGGGAGAGAGCCAACATGCTCGGTGCATTTGAGGGAGGAGGTGATGCGGAAGAATACACCGACAGACGAGAAGGGAGAGTGTGGTATTTCCGAGGGACAAGAAGCGAGAGCGGAAGATTACTTGGGGAGCAAAAGGCTCAGCTAGCAAGAAGCTCGGCACGGGAGAGAGCCAACGGGCTCGGTGCGTCCGAGGGACGAGAAGCAGTAGAAGAGTACATTGCGGATGAGAAGGAAGAAAGCGACAATTTAGAGGAATGAGAAACCAGAGCGGAAGGTTGTTCGAGAAGCCCAGAAGTTGGGTTCGGGTGAGCCCTATTCCGGATAGCCAGATCATCCAAATGAGCGGAGCCGGAGCAGAAGACCCAGACCAAGGCGAGTGGAATCGGAGTGGAAGACTCGGACTAGAAAAAGTCAACTATGTTGACTTTTCTGGTTCGGGCTCCTGGACCAGGTTCGGGCACTTGGAGCCAGTCCGGGGTGCCCAGACCAAGTTGGGGACTTCGGGCGCTCGGAACACTTCTGGACACCCGAAACCCAAATTTTATCAATAGCGACGTGGCTTTTGACCATTGTGTTTTGGATAGAATTCTACTCCAAGTGCCTGGAACCCTTCTAGATGTCCCTAGTAGGGTTATATAAGCAGCTCTGCTCTCAGAAGCTAACAACAACTAGAAATATCCAAACAACACTTGTGCTCTTTTCTTTTTCTATTTACCTTTGCCTTTTTGTGTGTTCATTGCTTTAAAGAGGCTTCTTCACCTAAAGAAGATTTTTAGTATACTTTAACTTTCTTGGATTAACAACCTCCCTGGTTGTAACCAAGTAAATTCTCAGTGTCTCTTTCTTTTTAGTTTCTTTATTATTCTTTTATGAAAGTGTCATATTAAGTTATAAGTTTGAGGAAGGTTTCATTTGTTTTTGTGTAAGGGATGTTTGGGAGGGGGGGGGGGGGGGGGGGGGGGGGGGGGGGGGGGGGG
>JBBMJZ010000048.1:4168319-4188001 GCA_037833815.1 Zingiber zerumbet | reverse complement strand
CGCCCTTAAGAACCAAGAATTAATTATTTGGGTAAGATTCGTCAGACCCATACAATAGTGCAATAATGCAAGGGTGACGCTAGAGAATTCCAGCAACAAACTACTGTAACGGACTTCCCTATGCAAAAAATTAACTTAATTTAATATTTTACTTATCTTAGTAAAAAAAGCTAAGAAAAGTATTTTTTTAACATCGTCAGCCTAAAATATTTATAGAAGCTTTTTGATCATAGTGTTGTCAATTCTAAGATGTGGGACAAAAGAGACTATTTTTTTTTTATATAAAACAACCAGAGAAAATTAATGATGAGAAAAATTTATAATAATACACCGCAGCTGAGTCTCGAACTCTAAATCACTGATTGTTTCGCTTGTGAAATTACTAATAAATCTTATAATTTTTTTTTAGTATGAATAGAAAAAAGGATATTAACGTAAATTCATTTTAGAATAATTCCTATATACATATATCATATTATAATTTCTTATATACATGTTTTATATCATATATTTTATAGAGCAATGATATGCATAAGGAAAAATCTCAAGGAAAAACTCAAGGATAGACATATAAATTCATGGCCCACCATTTCACTTTTTGTGGGTCCTATTATTTTATATGTTTGTTCTTGAGCTTTTCCTTGAGTATATCATTTATCTATTTATTATATATAATATATTATTTATATTTTATTTCTATATTTACTACACATTACATACATAATATTAATATATATATATATATATATATTCCTTATTCCTATTTATATTATATATTATATATCCTATTATTTCTTAATTGATTAATCCAAATTCCATAATTATATGTTATCTTAATTAATTTAAATCTATCTATATTAATAAATTCATAATTCAATTGAATGAACCCTCTTAATTAACCATTGGTTTACGGATATTATAGTCTGGTTCAAACCAAAGCATAAAACCCAGATTTTCACGGATAAACAGTAGCTTGGGTTATTGTTCATTCGTGATTTTTCTCCTCGTAGCTCCCAATTCACCTCCGATCAACTCCTCAAGTACCGACGTCAAAGAGGGAGTTTCAATGCAGCTACTAGACCATCTTTCGACCAGTGGAAATTCGCCAGAGGGAGGTTTTGACGGGGAATTTGCTGTTGGCCAAATTCTTTATTTTTGCCACAGATTTGGAGGCGTTCCTCAAATCTAATATTTCACTTTCCATCAGCAACATTTGGAGGTGTTTCCCCAATATTACTGAGCTCCTTCCGATGACCATTCACCATCCGCAGCCTCCATCCAGATTCAAAGAACCAATCCAACAGCGGGGTCCGATGATCAGAGCGTGACAGGAGGAGTTTTTCCTATCTGTGATCTTGATTTGATCAGTTTCCATCATCTAGTAGAGTTGTTTGCAAGCTTGAAGGGTGTTTCCCAGGAGCTGTGAGCAGCATCTGTTCTCAGATGGGGCGTTCGGATCTTCTTCGTTGATTGCTTGAAGGGCATTTCCCAAAGGCATATCTATCCTTAGCTGGGAGTTGAGTTCTTCTTCTTCATTGATTGCTTGAAGGGAGTTTCCCAAGAGCAATAGTTTTTGTGATGACAAGAGGATTGATTGTAGAGTTGGTTGCGAGTTGAATCAGTTTCCTTCATTTCATTTACTGTTTTTGATTAGATTTCATTTATGTCTTGCTTTGTCATACCATAGATTACTTGTGTTGATGGTGAAATCCATAGCATAGAGTGACAATGCGTTGTGGATTAATTGTTGACACTTAGTTAGATTTCATTCAAGCTTTAGTTTAGTTTTCTACTTGTTTTGTTATTTTAATTGTTAGTTTTAGAATAGAAATTCAAAACCCCTATTTACATATCAAAACCCCTAAAAATATGAATAACAGATAATCCTAGATTACCATCCTACTGTTAGTTCCTTGAGAGATTTGACCCTAGGCTCGTTATTACAACATCATTGTGTAGTTAAGGGATCCATTAGATATAAATTGTTAATTTGATTTATGGGTGCGACAGACTCGTTATCAAATTTTGGTGTCGTTGCCGGGGAACATCGGCGTTTGGTGATCTTAGGATTGCTCTACTATTTTGTTTGGTGCCTTGATTCTCATTTATTTTATATATCCATGTGTTTGATATTTTAAGCTTCATGTGTCTGGTGATTTTGTTTGTATCATTGTTTCAGGTGAGACTTGGATATATATTCAGTAGCCATGGATCCATTTGAGGTTTTGATGATGGAGGGAGCTGAACTTGACGATATTGATCACATTAAGAAGGCGCTCACTTCCATTAAGTGTACTCCACTTCCGTATTGACTCCTATTACTAAACCGAATTCGACCACTAGAATTCAGGGGAGTTTATTCCATTCCACCTTTTATTTGTCATTTGTAGATATACATTTCTTTACTTGGTTGCATGAATAATTCATTTGCTTACATTAATTTCACATAGTATGATTTTCATTTTTAGAAATAAATCCTTCATTGTAAATATCATTTTTTATGCTTGATCATTTCATTTCTGCAAAGAAATTTTGGTTCAAAGAATGAATTGTACCCTTAGCCTTTCTTAATATCATTTTGGAGATTTTAAAAGGTAGTTAAATTTGATTGTTAAGTTTTGAAATTCATTGTCATGATTGAATTCTTGGATTGTATGAAGTTACTACTTAGTGATGGATTCTAGATTGATGAATTGAGAAGATAATTTGAATACCTAGTGAGGATTTAGCCTTATTTGTGTGATGCACTTGTGTGATTGTCACTCTAGAACTTGCTTTGATTCTTTCAAAACTACATTTCTATGGATTGAATTATGCTTATGAAGGTTATTCTATTTTTCCCCACATGTTTCTTACTAATCTCCTTGTTAATCATCATATCATTTTCTTTCTCTCATTTCTGAATCTTTTGGATGTGGATACCTAGATTGTTATATGATAAATTATTTGGCCAAGATGGATAAAGTTTAAGTGTGGGGGAAGATGTCGCATGAGTTTGAAATTGTAAAGATTTTGTTAGGATTTACGAAGCTCGGTACATTTTCTTTGTGTTTGAGTTGTGTGGGGAAGATGTTGCTTTATTGCTTTAAGAACATTGAAAAAAAAAAGAGAAGTCATAGAATGGATTTTTGAATTCTGTACCAAGAAGAGTTTGGAGCTACATTGTGTTACAAATTTTATTTCTTCTTCAGTCATTCAAAGATGAGTTCAATCTTTACAGTAACTCAAAGTTTCTGAAATAGACAGCATTCAAAAATTCAATTCTAGAGATGCTGGATTTTTGTTCAGCAGAATATACAACTCATTTTGATTGAAAATCTGGACAGCATATAGTGCAATTTAGTTCTTACAAGTTCAATGAATCTGAATTGCAATGGGGAACTTATTAACTTCATGTGGTGATATGTCAAGTAGAGGAAATTCGTGCCAAGTTGCCGATTGTTGTGCCAAGTGTTGACACTGTTTTTGAGTTATTGTAGTTTTGAATGTAAGCTCTGAATATTGCAGTGCTTAATGGAATCATTTTCCAAGTTTAATCCTTTGAGCAACAAGCTGAAATTATGGAATTGGACACTGCAGATGGGGATTTTCGTACAGGAAATTCAGAGTGTAACCCCACTCGAACCATTGGAGAACATGTGTAGAAGGGAAGACTTGGGAATGATCATTAAGCTAAGGAAGTTTACTTGATAAACATATGAACCATTTGAAGTTGAAGTGGGAAAGGGTAGTGAAGAAGTTGTGAAATTTGTGTATCAAATGAGTACCAAAATTTTGGAGCAGCACTAAGTCATTGACAAACTCAAGTGGAGCTCTTGTACTTTCAGTAACAAATGGTATGTTGTCTTTACATGACCTCTATGAACTATGTATCTGAATTTTAGAAGCTGACAATTGCTGAAATAAGGAACAAGTGGAGGAAATTCAGAAACTGTGAATTACTGAAACTGAAGCAAGAAAACTGCTAGTGACAGTGAGCATGTGTAGCTACTGGAATCTGATCATTATGGATCAGGATTCGAAATTCAAGTGGTAAGTACGCTTCCATTGATGGAATACTTCAAATTGGAACATTATCTCGGAAGAAATGAAGATAATTACAACAACTGGAGACTCGAAACAGAAATAGATAAAAATGTGTAAGGCTGAAAAGTGAGCTGGAAACTTATCTGTTGGTATCAGTTCTATGGGAGTTTCATATTACAAAGTGAAGTAAACTTCCATTAACCAAGTAGGAGTTAAATACAAACGAAGACACAAATTTTAGAAGTTAACGTTGGGAGTTAGTTTAGAAATGAAGTGAAGGCAGCAAGGAACAAAACAGGATTCAGCTTTAGAGTTGTATCAATCTTTTATCACCAGCTCTCAAAATAGTGAGGAAAGACAGAGAAGCTCTTGCATTCACAGTGACAAATGGTGTTTCATTGCTTACCTTGTCTTTACAAATTGCATTGGATAGCATGTTGAAAGTATCAAATTGCTGAAAATGGGAATCAGTGAAGCTGAAAAGGGAATTTTTATAACTGTATCTCTTTGATCCAAGATAATTTGAGTCAAGCTGACATTTAGTGAATACTAAATAGAACAATTTATAGGAATTAAAGATCAAGGCCCGATAAAAGAAAAGGAAGGTTGAAATTCTGAAAATGTCAAGCTGCTGAACCCTAAATGAGGTTGCTGAATTCTGGCCATTGAACAAAATTCTACGCCAACATGTGGAACTAAATTTCTGAATTGAATTCAAGCTGCTTTTTATTGGATAATAAAATTAGAAAGGTTATAGAGATTAAACTTCAAAGATTGAACTGAAATTTTGGGGGAATGACTGAAATTGGAAATGAAGACAGAAATGCTTGGAGATGTTAATCTTCAGCTCTAAGAATTTTTTGCCAAATTGAGAAGATTTATTTTGAAAACTAGAATGGAATACATCTTAATTTGTTATTGACAAAAGGAGCTTTCCAAATTGCTTGAACAGAATTTTAAGTATCAAATGCTTAAGTGTTTGGAAATCAAGGATGCTTAAAACAGTGATTTTGATCTGTTGGTAATCTGATCATTATGGATCAAGATTCGAAATTTTATTGATGAGTACCATTCCACTCATGAAGCACTTGAAGATGGTATCATTAAATCTGAAAAAAAGAAAGAAAAGGGTAGTACTTGATACTTAAAACAGTGAGGTGTAAAGCTAAAAAATAGAATTTAGTTTTTGAGTTATATCAAGTGTGTACCACACTTTTATCAACAGTCCTCAAATAATTGAGAAACTCAAGTGAAGATCTTGTATTTTCAGTAACTAATGGTATTCTTAAATTGAATAGACAGATTCGGATTTTTAAAAACTATATAACTGTGAACTTTGAAACAAAAGCTGTGAAATGGTGGAAGCTGTTGTTTGGAGATCATACTTGTTTGATTTCTGAATCAATTAGAAATTAAATCAGAAACAAAGTTCAGAATCTTGAAATGAATTTTTGAAACAATCGGCACAAAGCAACAACAAAAGATCAAGTTGATTTGGATAGGATATAAGAAGTGTCAAAAATTGCAAAAAACTGAAATCAAGAAGCAGTGAGTTTTGATAGATACTGGAATCTGATCATTAAGGTTAGAATTCGAAATTCAACTGAAAATCAAAGCCAATTGATACAAAAACAGTGATGATGAAGAATATGGAAGCCAGCCACTGGAAACGGATTGGTTTGAATCTGCTGGCATCCATCTGTAGGATCTAAATCACAACTAAAATGTACTTCGAATTCAACAAGGAATGAGTTCTAACTACAGATGAAGAAACCAATTGTAAAAGCAGAAAAAAAAAAATAGTAAGCTGACAGAGATGCAGAAATGCAGAAGCTGAAAACTGCCCAACTCATTGAAGTTGTACAAAACTTTTAATTTGATCTTTCTGAGCTGAAACAAATTGTACTCGAGTTTTAATTTATTGAGTGCTAGTTAAGATGATGTCTTACATAAAGTAAATGTTAAAGCTTGATTAGTAATCAGTAAGATCAGATTTCGGAAACAGAAATTTCAGATTTCAGATTCTGTTTGGTTTTCAATTCTGAGATGGAATCTAAGTGGTCAGTAATCCTTTAACTCTAGAAATTCTACGAGAATGAGAAGCATATAAGGGCTTTACTCTCTAAATTTTGGGAGAATACCAAGATGGGTCAAAGGATCACTAACACATAGTGTTAAAAAACAAGAAGTGTAGCTGCTAGAGGAAGTAATTGAAGCCAAGTGTTCATACAGCAGAACTGAACTCTAATTTCTATCATCTCAGTGTTAAATGAAACTCTCTTCTACGTTGAATCCTTGATGAGTTAAACTAGATTGCTCTTATGCCAAATTCTGAAACTGAAGATTGAAGTAGCAAGGTTTTGGAATTAGTTTAATGTTTGATATTTTCAGAATGGTTTATAAAGCTATTTCCTGGAGTTCTAAATTACAGGAACTTTCTAAGCTGAGTATGGAATGGATTTCTAATTGGCTGAAACAATTTTATTGATTTTAAATCTTTGAGGTCTTGTTAAATTTTGAATTCTAAAGACCTGAATCTGAAATCTGCTACTGCTGAGAAATTGAACTCTAAATCTGATTTTTGAATTTTTGAAACTTTTTGGCAGCCTTAGTTCTTTAAACTCTTTACATTGAGAGGGGTACAAAAGAGGCTGCTGCTGGGATTTGTGCTAAACCAGATTTAAGGGTAGAGTTTTAATGAAAAACTAGATTTGTTTATTTATGTCAGTTCTGTTGATTGCTGCTAAACTTAGTTTCTATTTTGGAATCAGAGGTAGAATGATTACTATTGAGTTGGGTAATTGTAGAAATTGATTAAGTATATTTTTGTATGAAATATAACCAGTGAAATTTGAATTGGTTAGTAACGAAGTACCTCCCCGAATAAATTTCAGAAATGTGGTATAAATTTTAGAATCTTCAGATTTGGTACTGTGGTATCAGCTTGGAGTGATCTTGTTGTGTTTCATTGCTCGAGACGACCAAAGTTTTAAGTGTGTGGGAGGTATGGTCCAAGTTGTTTCATTGCAGAATTGAATCAGACAAAAACTATAATTGCATGAATTTAGCAGCTTGAAGGGTTGAAACTGTGGATTGTTGCTGAATTTGTGATCAAGGTTGAACTCTCAGATTTTAATTAACTTCAAAACGGATTCTTTCACTGCACACACTTCAAAAATGATTTTTTTTGAATCTGAATTGGGAATTCAGAAATCAGAGTTATTTAAAAAAAAATGTCTAAATCTGAATTCTAAAATTAGAGGTTCAAATATGAAACTCTATAGAGCTGCAGAAATGGAAAATCTGTAGTGCGTGCCAAATCTAAAACTGCTCCTGCCCAATTCTTTGCTGATAAGTGCTCTCTTCTTTGCTCTTTATCAGAATAAGAAAAAAAGAAAGAAGGAAAGAAGGAAAGCAACTAAAAGAAGGAAACCAGAGTTGCTGAATCTGAATTCTGTAATTTACAAGGCAAGGGAATGTAGGGCAGAAAACAAACTTGAAGAACTGTTGTGTATTAAGTTTGTAAGCCTCTAATCAGTGAGAAGTCTAAGTAAATTTAATGATCTTCCATTACTATTTGGTTCCTAGCCTCCTTAAGATTTCTGGGATTTAAAGTATTCAATTTCAATGAATTGGAGATCTGAAATTTATAGCTTCACTGCAGACCAAAACCAATGATGAAGGAATCCAATCCTTGCACACAGTGGATTCAAAATCTAATTAGATTTTTATGATACAGTAAGTGGAGTAAAATTTTTGATGTCTGTGAAGTTCAAAGGAATTTGATGCTACTGATCTGATTTTTGAAACCAGGAACTGAAGCATGAATATGGTTTTTGAATTGTTACATCAGTCTAATCCAAAACCTGATTACGTGTGCCAAATCCTTATACTATTTCTGATTAGCGGTGTTTTGAATTGAAGTTTCTATTAACACAGTGCTAAATGAAACTTCCAGAACACTTTTCAATTCAAAATTCTGAAACATTAAATCTGAGAAAAGAAAAATGCAGAATCAACTTTAATTCTAGAATTTTTGGAATTTGGCAAACTGATCTAGACAAAAATGATAGGCCAATTCGGGGAATAGAAGTTGTAGACTCAGAGATTTGTTGCTAATTGGAATAGCATTCATGTAAATTCTGCAATAGTTGTTGAATTTTGAAAAGAAAAATTCAAAATATATTTTCAGCAATTCCAGAATACAGAATAGAAATCTATAATCTTTTGTACATTGGGCAGTAAGTTTAAAGAAGAAAAGAGGGAAGTATGGTCGTAATTTATCTATATCGCATTCTTGTGTGTCCATGTCTTCCACTATAACTTTGAATTTTCCACTTCCTCATTTCTTATCTTCTCTTACACATAAGCTCTCATTTGATTTAATTCAGGCTTTCTTTGTTATCATGATAAGCCTTCATAATTATGTATTCTAATGCTTTGACTAGTAGTGGAGAAGTAGAAAATAAGTAAGCATATAGTATTGCAATATCATAAGTTGCTTTAGAGAGAGCTCCACCTTTATGTCTATTATTTATGTGAGCATTAGTGCATATATTCACCTTGTGAGTCTTTATCATGCTTTCTCTATTCAAGTTGATTGAAATTACCATGCTTGTTGGCTTATGTAAGAATTAGAACCATGAATATCTTAATTCTTAAAACTTGAAGATCCTAAGTAACTTCCTTTTATTATTTTAAGAGTATTGTTAGGGAATTGATAGGGAGATGAGTTTTTGGTTGCTTCTTAGTTTAATTTCACTTGCCCGAGACTTGCAAGAATAAGTGTGTGAGAGTTGATAATGAGCATTTTTTAATATTATTTTGATTCTTATACTTAATATTTTTATCATCTCTTATACTTAAATCTTGTTTTATATCATATTTTACGAGTTGATATATATTTAGAGTCTTGTATAAAAATTTTCCTATATTTTTTGGTATTTTATCTAAAAATGTGCATCTTACTTGTAGGGAAGCAATTTGGAGCATCTAGGACGTTGATCAAGATCAAGGCATCCAAGATTCATCCAACAAATGGAGCTCTAATTCAACTTGGATCAAAGGAAAAAAATCAAAACCAATCTTGAAGCCCAATTTCATAGTCCAATTTCAATCTCTCTTATCAAATCCGGATCCAAACTTCTCACTCCACCCCAAAGCTCGAAACCCATTAAGAATCCATTCCTCTTTTCTTTTCTCTCACGCGGACGAACAGTGGATTCTCTTTCTGTTTCCGACTCTTCCTCGCGTCGACTTGGGTACACGATACATCTCCACCGACACCTCTTCTTCTTCTCTTCTTCCTCACAATCGGTCGACGGCTCTTTCCTTACCTTCACTGTCGTCAGTCGGCCATCCCTTTCTACTCTTCTTCTTCTCGATTCCAATCGGCCTCCTCTGCTTCTTGATTCTAGCAATGACGGCAAGCAATTCCAGGTGGCGGCAAGCTTCACTAACAAGCATCCACCTTGCTGGAGGGGTTCTCCGGTGTGATCTCCACCGACCGACTTCCTTCTGGCAACTCCACTGTCTGGGGTTCATGTGGTAGAGCAAGGAGGTAGCGGCGGCGGTTCATCCAATTTCTCAGCTAGGGATGTAAACGAGCTGAACCGAGCCGAAGAACAGTATTAGGCTCGAGCTCTGCTCGTTTAAGTTATATTCGGGCTCGATGTCGATTCGAGCTCGAATTGAACTTTTATTACAAGGCTCGAGCTCGGCTCATTTTGGAATTATCAAACTCGCGAACAGTTCGAGCTCGGCTCGTTAATAGCTTGATTATCATAGTTAACGAGTCTAATTCGTTAAGCGAGCTTGGGCTCGTTTTTGGGCTCATTTTAGAGCTCATTTTTTTGGCTCGTTTTAAGGTTTGTTTTAGAACTCGTTTTTTGGCTCGTTTTAGAGCTCGTTTTTTTGGCTCGATTAAGACTCGATTTAAGGCTCGATTTTTGGCTCGTGAGCCTACAAACGAACATGTTCGCGAGATCACGAGCCGAATATCCTTAAGCTCGAGTTCGGCTTGATAAAACTATCGAGCTCGAAATCGAGCTTGACCTCGGCTCGATAAGATAAACGAACAAACTCGAACGAGCTTTTTATCGAACCGAGCTCCGAATAGCTTGCGAACCGTTTGGTTCATTTACATCCCTATTCATAGCACCTCCATTACTTTCATTCAGCTTCCATCCGAGGGGGTTCTTCGGTGGAAACTTTATTCATCATCACCGTTGTTGAAGCAAGCACAGCTGGTATCTTGGTTGCTGTTCATCGGTTCCGGGAGTTCCGGAGCTGGGCGTTTCGTGTGACAACAAGGAGGGTTAAAAGAGCAGACGACCCGTAGCCATTTCACTTCATCCTGGACAGCAGCTTCATCCTATCTTCATCTGCGACGATCAATCGAAGCGAAGCTTGGTTGTATCCTTTTATTGTGTTGGATTGTTTTCTTTCGTTTATTGGTGTTAATTAATGACGGCTTGTATTTGATGGATTTCCCTATGTTTCAATTTGCACGTACTTTGCTTAGTTTACTTAATGCTTACCAATTGTTTGTTGAAATGCCCCAACCATCTTTATCATCCTAGTTTTGTATTTTTCTTAGCTTATATTCTTGCAATGCTTTGTTCATTGAATGGTTCATGGTCCTCTTATGTTTATGTCTTCATTTAATTGCAATTAGATAAGGTTAGATTTCATTCCATGCTTAATTTCATTATTTGCTTACTTTATGTTATCTTTAATTTCTTTGCAATCATAGTTTAAGTTAGACTAGGTTTTCTTACTTGCATTGTCTTTCATTAATTAGGATTAGATTTCTTATATGCATTGTTATTTCAATTCTTAGTCTTAGAATCCAAGATCCAAAATCCTCAGTTTCATAGTAAAAACCAAAAGCAATAATCAATCATAAAGTTATCATCATATCGTTACATTCGTTGGGAGACAATCTGAGTCATCTCTATACTACTTTAGTGTAGAGAGGTTCGGTAACTTTAATTGTAATTTGACAAGCTCTCATAGTACGTCACTTGAGCGATATCACGGAGTTCCGGCTGAGCGGCCAACTCGCTCGACCAGACAACATACTCTCTCTGTTATCCATCGACATCTTTTTGGGAGCTAGTGCCGCTGACACCAGGCATGGTGAAACAGAAGATCGTACGGTGGAAGTTTTCACTATCACTTCAAAGATATGCTCAGTCTGTTAAGATATTGTGTCAGGGACATTTTATTGACAAGTTTTTTCAGGGGAAATTTTGGGAAGCGTGCTCGCCGTGGAGAGCGTGTATGCATGCAATAAGAACTCTATATAAAGGGGGTCCAAGCATTGACGGAGGAATGCGATATTCACTGTTTGTGCTACAATCTCCATTCTTGTGGCTATTCCGCCTTTTACTTCATCATCGGTGACTGACTTGAGCGTCGGAGGGCTAACGCCGGGGAACCCTTCCCTTGCTCGACACTGACGTCATCTGTGCTGCGGGTCAGAGCAGAGTCTACAGGCGGTCAGCGGGAGCGCCACATCTCCAGCTTTCCATCTCATCGACTTTCGGACAGGATTAATCGGTGATATTGCAAGACATACAGGCAGGGAAGAAAATAATTTTCTTACTGTATGAAGGGTTTCTATTTAGAGGTAATCAATTGTGCATTCCAGATGGTAGTCTCCGCTTGTAGTTAATCAAGAAATTGCATGAAGACGGTCATGTTGGTCAGGATTGAATGTTGTATTTGGTTTACATTTCCTACTTTTGGCATACATTGCGACGAGAAGTAGAGAAATATGTGCAGAGATGTAAAATTTGTCAAGTCTCTAAGGGGGCAACCACTAATGCTAGTTTATACATGTCTTTATCAATCCCTTCTCGACCTTGGGTTGATATTAGTATGGATTTTGTACTAGGCCTGCTGCGTACTCAGCAAGGTAGTAATTCCATCTTTGTTGTCATTAATAGATTTTCTAAAATAGTACATTTTATTCCTTTAAGGAAGATAACACAAGGTGACACAACGATTCTTTTAGGATATCTACCTTCTTCATGGATTGCCAACGTGCATTGTTTCATATCAGGACACCCATTTTCTTAGCCATTTCTGGCATAGCTTGTGGAAGATAATTAATACACAGTTGAATTTTAGTAGTGCATATCATCCTCAGACAATTGGGCAAACAGAGGTTGTGAACATGTCACTTGAAAACTTATCGCACTACTTAGTAGGAGACCATGTGAAGAGTTGTGACCATAAGTTGTGTTAGGCGGAATTTGCTCACAACCATGTTGTGAATCGTAGTGTTGATTTTAACGCATTCCAAGTGGTTTATTCAGCTCAGTCTCATGGTTCACTAGATTTGTTGACGTTGCCTAGTATGGGTCCAGTATATAGTAGGACAGTTGCCTTTGTGAATTGTTTGCAGGAGATCCATAAAACAACGATATACAATCATGTGTCCATATATAATTCCAAGTACAATAACAGAGCAGACCAAAGCGGTGACACTTGGAGTTTGATATTGGTGACTTAGTTTGAGCGGTTTTAACAAAAGATCTTTTTGTCATAGGGAATTATAAGTTATCAAACAAAAAAATAGGTCCAATCGAGATTATTGGGAAGATGGACCTTAATGTGTACCGTTTGAAGCTGCCTAGTCATATTCGCACTACCGATATTTTTTACTGTAAAACATTTGATTCTTAACATGGCGATTCTTCTGATGATAACGTGACCAGCAATTTGAGAACAAATTTTCTTCACTCTAGGGAGAATGATGCGGGTTCAACAAAACAATACTATAGAGACCATAACATATTGTTGGTGCAATCGACCTATAGGGTTTCGATGTTTAACAATGTACCTAAGTTTGGTCAATTTAACAAAGGCTTGATCCAAACAGGACTTGATGATTGGAAAAGAGAAGTCTAGTTAGGATTAAATAACTAGCAAAGATAAATCCTAACCGAGGGATAGACAGGTGAGAAGTCTACTGAGTGACTAGTCCTAATTAGAGGTTAGACAAAATGGAAGTCCTGGTAAGTGAAGTCAGACCCAAGTGAGTAACGCTAGGTAGTATGGAAGTCCTGGAAAGTGAAGCCTAGTGAGTGAAGTTAGGTGGTGGATGTCCTGGTGAGTGAAGCCAGACAATGGAAGTCCTAGTGAGTGAAGCTGGACAACCCTAGGGGTGGTATACCTAGGTTATATGTGACCATCTGGTTTCGGACCGACCGCGCGTGGCCGACTGGACCAGCAAATCTTGAAATCTGTTGACACTATTTTACTTTACTATTTTATCTATTGTACTAACTCAGTGTTGCAGGGAAGTCTTGGTAGATCAGCTTGGTTAGATACTAAGCAAGACTAGAGAAAGTCCAAACATGTCTGGAGGATTAGATGTTTGGCAGGTAAGTAAAGGTAAGTCACTGGAGGAGAATGATCAAATAAGGACGCGTCCCGGTTGAGGGACAGTAGACGCCGGTCTAGTTTAAGTCTATTTGGGATCCCTAAACTGAGACCTTGACTAGTTCCTAGTCTTGGTAGGGCAGACACTAATTACTATTCTTTATTATTAATTATTATTGTCCTAATACTTATTTTACAAGTTATTTGGATTGACGTTGTTTTGCATGACAAAGGAAAAAATTTATCTTTGGATGAACAGTATCCGAAGGCGCCTTCACTGAATGCGCCTTCGTACTGTTTATAGAAGGCGCCTGTCATAGTTATGGAAGACGCCTTCCACAGGGTAAAATTTGACCTGTTCGACGATAAGCTCCAGCAAAGTTTGGGATAGATTTTGACTTATTAGAGGCACCTTCCACGTCTATGGAAGGTGCCTTCCATGCCTTATATAAGACAGTCTCGAGAAGACTTTAAAACAACACAAATATATGAGCTACTACACATCCGATTGAGCTTCCGATTGCTCCAGGCATCTGCTACGACTCTGTTACAAAGCTACTGCACCCGACGATTATTCTGAGGACTTCCGATCGCGGTCGGTAGATTACACCGACATTGACATAGACACACTCATTTCAATCCTTAATTGTCGGTAATTAATTTTTGTGTACTTAATTTTTGCAAAAGGACAAGTGCAGTGTGTTGCACTTGTTCTAATCTTTTTTGTACTCGATTATCTCTTCTAGAGGTACCGGAAGAGGTTTTTTTGGTAAATTATCCATCGATAGGTTCGTGGGATCTGAGTCTTGGAGTAGGAGTTATTGAAGGCTCTGAACCAAGTAAAACTGCTCGTGTTTTCTTGTGTTCATTTTTCTCGCTGATGCAGTGGTAAGGAGGGGGCCCACCCTGCGGAGGATAGTTGTCACGATGCAGGTCAAAGTCAAGGCGGTTATCGCTTAGATGTCATCGGCTGATCAGGTGATCATGTCCCGACTGGGAGGAGAAGGGCCCGATTCGACTCCACCTCTGACTCGGGTAATATATCGAACAACCGACACTCAATAAAAGGAGGACGCCAAAGGAGATGATATGCAGAATCCGGGCCGAGCGGCTACTCCACTCTGCCTTGCAATAGAACTCCGTACAGAACAGCGGAGTTGCGGCCGAGCGGACGGTATGCAGGAACAGCAAGGTTTTGGCCGAGAGGACGAGACACAGGAAAAGTAAGGTTCCGGCCGAGCGGACGGGACACAGGAGCAGCGAAGTTCCAGCCAACCCGCTCGGCCCGACAATATACTCTCTCTGTTATCCATCGACATGCTTTTGGGAGCTAGTGCCGCTGACACCAGGCATGGTCAACCAGAGGATCGTACGGCGGAAGCTTTCACTGTCACTTCAGAGATATGCTCGGCTTGTTAAGGTACTGTGTCAGTGACACTTTACTGACAAGTCTTTTTAGGAATAACTTTGGGAAGCGTGCTCGCCTTGGGGAGCGTGCACGCGCGCTACAAAAATTCTATATAAAGGGGGTCCAACCATCGACGGAGGTATGCGATATTCATTGTTTGTGCTACAATCTTCATTCTCGTGGTTATTCCGCCTTCTGCTTCATCGCCGGTGACTAACTTGAGCGTCGGAGGACCAACGCTGGGACTCTTTCCCTGGCTCGACACTGACGTCATCTGTGTTGCAGGTCAGAGCGGAGTCTACATACGGTCAGCGGGAGCGCCATATCCCCAACTTTCTATCTTATCGACTTTCGGACAAGATCACTTGCTTTCTTATTTCTTTTTCCGCTGTGTATACTTTGATTTTAAAATGAGAAAATAAGATTTTTAAAAATCATATGATTCATCCCCTACATGCATATCGATCCAACACTTTTGACTCACGAATTAGAATGAGACACTCTATCTTTAAACGAAACTGATTCAGAAACCCATAACCCTTACATTTCGGATTAAAAAATAATATTTAGAGTCTTTTCAAAAAATCCAGAACATATTTTTTTACATGCGCACATGTACTATACCTTCCTCACCTTCTGTACCGGCATAACGATCGCTTCACCTTCATCGCCCGCAAGGACATAAATAATCACCTCGCCTCATCACCCTAGGGGAGTTCTGACCCAGTTTTATTCAGCCAAAACAGATGACTTAACTAAATCAACCCAAACCAGACCAAAACCAAATGTTATACAAAAATTATTAATATTTAAATTTTGTTATAAAAACTTTCAATAAGGCAGTGCAGTTTCACTAATCACCCAATAATTTCTCAGTTCATGCCTTATTAACACGCTAAAAAGCAAATTCGCAAATACAAATTATCTCTCGCCGACATGCGAATTGTAGATTCGAACATCAACCTGCGCTCAAATGCGATGGTGCTGGTCTTCACAGGTCTAGACTTGGGATCCGCTTCGACCAGGCATTCGACCCGCTAATCGCCACCGACGTACGCATCCCGGATGTGGGTCATGATATTGACCAGGGACGGGATCCGGATACGGATCTGGATCTTGAACTGGGTGTTGCTGATCCGCTGCCGGAGCTGCAGGAACCACCGGCTGCCACCTCCCGTGCTGCTGAGCCTCATCGATCCATGATCGCTCGATCAGATCTCTTTGATGCTACTTTTCTCTCGTCGATGAGAAACACTTAGAAGAAGAAGAAGAAGAAGAGAGCGACTAGGACGATGGATCGAGTGAAAAGTGGTGGCCATTTATAGGCGGCGGCTCTTAGCTGAAATATAATTGTAGTTGCTCTGCTTCTTCATTAATGGATTACTTTACCCTCACTCTCAGTCAGCAAGACAATTTTGTGGGAGTTGACCATTGATGAGGTCGTGCAGAGTTGACAATTCTTCAAATTGAGCTTTGATATTTTGAAAGGCACAAATAATTTAAACTTCCACTATATCTTCTAATTTGGTTCCCCACTTCCACTTCAAAAATTAAGAAGATGAGAATTGGCATTGCTTTGAGCTGTAAACATATCACACAGTGTGCACCCATATCACAACACATTAGGCCTTATGGGTGATGCTCCTACAATAGCTGGGTAGCAAGGGAGGTGCATCCATAGTGTCTTTTGTTAGTTATCTGTTTTATTTTATTTTATTTTATATTTTGCTCCAATTAAAATTTAGTGTTTCTAGTAAAAGTGTATCCTTCCTTTGTCATATTGTACTCATCTCTTTTTCTTCTTATTTCTTACCAGGTTAAGGCTGAAGCAAACATTTCTTATATTTGTTCTTGCTATTAACGTGCTCCATAGCTCATTTTTGGTGCAACAGAATATACAGGACCAATTGATGTTAATTTGGTCAGCTGGTTGTGTTCTTGCTGAGTTACTTCTTGGCCAAGTTAAATTTTTTTCTTGATAAACAAATGTGTTATTACCTAGCTTTAATTTCCAATATGAACTACACGTCTCATGTTCCCCACCCTTCCATTGATTAAGACTGTTTCTCAATCTTATGCAGTCCACAAGCAAACTTTTCCAAGTAGCTAACCTTTTACAAAGAATGACCAAAGTTAAACTCTTATGGCACCCCTAGGTCAATGTTGCATTAACGACCAATCTCTGGCTCCTTATAATCCCTTGTTCAAATTAGTCAAAAACATCAGGTTTTGAATCAACTCTGTGGTCTCATGTTTCTGCCAAAGTTCTTTTTTGCATGTTCAGTTTCAATAATTCAAATATCAACTTTTAAAATTTAAGAAATACTGATCCTAGCTAGAGTGGATGAACATTCAAAACTGGAATCCTGCTCCATCATGGAGTGCTCCATTTCCAACCTCACGATAAGGAGAAGAAGAACAATTCAGTTCAGGCAAGGCAAACGCTGGAACTCATTACCTGGTAGCTTCCTTGAGATCTGAAAAACTTACAGGTCAAATATTTACATGATCATTTATCCACATTCACAATGAGTTACAGCAGTAGAAATTTGTTGAACATGGTGGCCGCCATCATCATTCTCAATATTCTGCTCTTAAGCTTGCAATCTCCTACTGTTGAGGCGCAAAACTTGACGCATTCCCGAAAGATAATGCATGTGAATTTGGTGTTTGAATCATTGCCGCAATTCTCCAACGAGTCTTCTTGCTCTTCGGGTTGCTCCAATGGCTCCCACAACATTGGCGGGCGGTGCCCAATTGGTCACTAGCTGAGCTGACCAGATTGGATTTCAGGATATATATCTGTACCTTCACCTCATTGCTTATGTTATTTCATTCTTTTTGGACTATACCAATTGTAAAAAAGTTTCATGAGAAGGATCAAATAAAATTTATTGTAGGTTTTAATCCAAAAAGTTGCAATCTTTGCAAGTCTCAGTTTTTAGCTACCCTTCTTACTATGTTTTTCTCACTAACAATAATACGTATGAGAGTTTTGTATAATTTACTAATTCAATTTAATTACGTCAATATTGTTTAATTGTCTGTGATTTATCCCAGTTATGTGGCCGGTTCAATGTGCATGAGTTAAATTGGCCGGTTCGCAAAGTGGGGGTGTTGGGCCGTCACTCTTCGCGTGTTAAGTGGAGCGTTAAATGGCAACGCAACAATAATTTGACTGTCAAATGAATTCTCCCCGAGTTCTGCTCTTTACTCATGGTGGATGCCACTTCTAATTCCAAGTCCGAGGTAGACGGATCGAAGGCCTTCGGAGATCCACCTCTACGCCCTAATTCCGCCTCTACCACCCCACAAGCCTACTCCTGTCGTTTGCCCACCGCCTCTTCTCCTCCCTTACTCTCCCCCTCTAGCGATCATTCTTGGTTCTTGTCTTTCCCTGACGACCGCCGCTGCCCTCCTCTTTCCTCTCGAATCTTGTCTTTTTCTTTGTCCCATCTTCGTCCTTCTCTTTGTCTTAAATTGTAACCTCCCGTCTACGTCTGTTCACTCTGTAAACTTGTGTCCTTTCTCTGTATGATTCTATGACTGGTGAATTGTAAACTCTGTAAATTGTAACCTCCTCCCGTCCTCTTTCTGTATGACTCTGTAAATTGTAACCTCCTCCTGTCCTCTCTCGTATGACTAAGTGAATTGTAACCTATCGTCTCTGCGATCATCCCTGGTTCTTGTCTTTCCTTGACGACTGCCGCCACCCTCCTCTTTCCTCTTAAATCTCGTCTTTCTCTTTCTCCCGTCTTTGTCCTTCTCACTGTCTTAAATTGTAATATATTGTAACCTGCTCCCGTCCTCTCTCTGTATTGTTAGGATCCTTAGATGGCTAGAGGGGGGGTGAATAACCCCTTAAATCGGGTTTCTTCCTACGAATATAGGTTAGCAGCGGAAATAAACACTAGAAAGAAAACGTGAAGAAGATCAAACCTGAACACAAGGATATAACGAGGTTCGGAGATGAACTCCTACTCCTCGGCGTGTCCGTAAGGTGGACGAGCCCTAGTCAATCCGTCGGTGGATGAGCCCCCGGAAAACCGGCTAATACAGTATACTCCTTCTGGGTGGAGAAACCTCGCCACAAACAAATTCTTGCAACAGCAAGAAGGAGTACAATAGAGAAAGCAAGAAATAAAACACAATACAAATGTAAACCTTGCCTTCTCGTCGACTGGAGATGAAGCAGCAGCTTCACGCGCCTACAGCAGCAGGCAGTCGACGCGAAGCTCACCAGAAGCTTTCTTGAGCTCACACGAAGCTCAGCACAGCAAGCACTCCAATGCAAAAGCAAAGAGCAGGAAGAAGGAAGAAGAAGAGGTCCTCAGCACGAAGCCCTGTAGCTCCCTTTATACCTGCGAGAAAACACAGAGAAAGACGAAGGAATCTAGCCGTTGCGTCGCAACGGCTAGTGCCCTGATCGGTCCCCAGACCGATCAGCCTAGGGCAGATGCATTCTGTTCGTCGCCTGATCGGTCGTGGGGACCGATCAGGTATTGTGCTGATCGGTCCCCGGACCGATCAGAAAGCCTCCTGATCGGTCGCGAGGACCGATCAGGCTCTGTGCTGATCGGTCCCCAGACCGATCAGAAGCCTTCACAGAGAGTTTGCCCAACTCTCTGTGCGTTCCCTGATCGGTCCCGGGGACCGATCAGGCTTCATGCTGATCGGTCCCCAGACCGATCAGTAAGCCCACAGAAGCACACTGATCGCTTTCTGATCGGTCTCCAGACCGATCAGGAAACCACAGTATCACTGGATCGATCACCAGACCGATCCAACTCCTAGGTCTAGAGTGCCCTCTCTAACCTAGTTCGGAGAACGAGCTACCGAGCCCTCTCCGACTCCA
>JBBMJZ010000048.1:4140821-4168219 GCA_037833815.1 Zingiber zerumbet | reverse complement strand
ATCGCTTTCATATAACGGAAGAGATATCTGTTGGACCCTTAATTAAGTAAGGCTAATGAAATGCATGATCATGCTCAAATAAGTCAATATGAGATATTAAATTTATTTGGTTAGTTGAGTTTACTTAGAGATTAAGAAACACATAGATTGATGAGGGGATGATACACTATGCCTAATGAATCAATCTAGATAGCAATGATAAAATGACTGAATTATATAAGATAATGGTCACAAACAGGTTAGGTCAGATCTCAACATTCTCGTCACTTAGGTAGTAATGATACATTACTAGATGTTATTCATTGCTTGTGTATCTAAAATAGTTTTAGAAATATTGCCAATGTTACAAGAACCTATTGAGTTATATGCATAGAGCATGTCTGGAGATTGATTTATTTTAGTTTGACTAAAATAATATGGATTTGAGCCTTAAGTCTGAAATTGATTTCAGATCTTAAGTTTATTGATTTAATGAGTTAATTAAATATGCTTCCTTCTTGTAAGGCCCAACCCAAGTATAGAATCCACAAAGAGCAACACTAATAACCATCTCTTTAAAGAGGGCAAAAAAGGTGAAAAATTAGCCTTTTCTTTTAAAAAGAATAGAGAAGGTGAAAAATTAGCTTTTTTTCCTTTTATCATCTTAAATAGTTATCTCTTTAAAGAGGGCAAAGAAGGCGAAGAGTTAACCTCTTTCTTTTTTTTTTGTCATCTTAAACAGTCATATCTTTAAAGAAGATAAGGAAGGTGAACAGTTAGTTTATTCTTTTTGTCACCTTAAATGGTCATTTCTAGCAAGAAGGTAAATGTAAGTGAGACTCTCCAATTCTTGAGTTCTTGAGACGAAACAAGGGACATTCTCATATAGATATCGTAGAGGCTTCGACATTCTGATCATGCTCAGATCTGCCAAACTAGCAGGCTTTCAAGGGTTGTTCACGTATCAAATGTAATAATCCTATTCGCTAGAGTAGTCGTAAGAGTAGTTTCGTATTCACGTAAATATCTAGAGGGATCAATTTTCACTGTATTTTAGTTTATTTTTTTGCCTATAAATCCTAACACCTAAGAAGATCTCCTTTTTTTTTCTCTATGTCCGTGATGATACAAATCTAAGCATAAAAATGTCAATTTTTTTATTGTAAGGCACTTCTAAACCTTAAGAGAAAGTTGTATAAAATGGTGCTTAGATATATTATATTATATAAAGTTGAATATTAGTCTATAAATCGAGGGTAAAAAAGAAGATGGGAGTACATAGATAAAGATCAATGAACATATAAGAATCATATAGGATAAGAAATGAGAATATTAGAGAAAAGGTTTAGTTACGTTTATTTAAAAAAAATTCGAGAGACACATTTAATATAATATAAATATATACTTAAGCAATAAATAAATATCTTAAATCATGTGAGAAAATGATAAATACAAAAAGAGGAAGACTAAATAAAATTTGATTAATAATAATATAATAAAATAAAATTTATTTAACATAAATAAGAATATAGTAAGAGATTTTGAAACATAGGAAAGATCCTATAATTGATTTTATTTTATTTAGTGGGATAAGAAATCAATTGTTGTTAGTTAGTTAGTTATCTGTTTTGTCTGACAAAGTGTCTAAGTTTGACAATATTTTCATTTGTCAAAACTCAAAAGGCAATATAGATTTGGTTTCATAACTACTCCATGAACAGCAGAAACTATGGTCATTATTTAAAAAAAAAAAATATTTTTTTTGAAAAACTTATGAAAAAGAACAATTATATAGATTTGGTTTCATAACTCGGGTAGAGAGACGAAAGGGCATTTCGGCCAATTACAAACCTACTTCACTTTCCCTCTGGTCAGCGGTACGAATTTAAGGCTACGTGTGATTGAGTGTAATGTAATCGAGTCTATATTTAGTAGAGTGTAATCTGTCTTGTAATGTAATTCAGATTACGTTACAAGGTTGATTATTTTGTTTGGTTTTATTTTTAACTTCTAATGTAATGTAATATGGATTACAAAATGTAATGAAGTTTTGCAATTTGGATTATAAAACAAACACATTGTAATCTGATTATATTACGAGGTCATCATTTAACAAAATTTTGAATGTCAAATATACCCCTAGTCTGTCGCCGCATATCGTCGCCCGTCGCCACAGATCACCCGCAGGTGGAGGTTGTAGGATATTTTAGTAATTTTATAATAATACGAATTACATTGCTTATAAAAATAATGGACACCAAACAAAATAATGTAATCATCCTTGTAATCAAAGATTACATACATTACATTATCAAACGTAGTAATGTAATCAAGATTACATTACATTATATTACATTACAAATTTAATTACATTACAAGCTAGATTACATTATACCCAACCAAACGTAGCCTAGATGTGATATTATCAAATTAACGACTCCCTCATAACTATCCCATAATATTAAGAGAGAAACTATCCCATAATATTAAGAGAGAGTTCAATAGGAATTTAAATTGACAACTGAATGAGCTTATACTTAAATGCTTGGAACTACATTAAATCATCTTATTAGCGATCACATAATTTAACTACTTTGCTTATGCTTAATAAATTTCAAAATATTAAATATTTATACAATAAAAAATTAGTTGCGGTTAATAACTGTTATAAATGATTATAAAAAAAATCATCCCATAATTAGATATAATATAAATAAATAATACATTTTTTCCCATAGCGATTATCCTACAAATCCAGACACGTGAGCTACGTCCCACCTGCGACGAATCGTGCATACTTACTCAAACCTCCCTATACTATAAATAATCACTATAATCCTCACAGAAAAACCGCCGAATCGATGAATGGAATAAGATTTTGTTTTTATCAAGGTGTTCAATGCAAATTAGTTTATTATTTTTATTTATTATATATATAAGCAGATAGAAATGAGGAAGAGTCGAAGATCTAGACAGGAGCCAGCAGAAAGCTTTCGCATTTGGCGTAGCAGATCGCCGACGTGAGTCCGGAGGTTCGTCTTCCTTTGCTCAGATTTTTGCTTCCCAATCGCTTCGCTTTGGCTCCTCGATTCGTTGTTTAGCTCTGTACTCTCGCTTTCAGTGCGCAAGCTGGGGGTTTTATCTTATTCTGCAGCGGAGATTTGGGATCAGTCTCTTTGGATTGTCCGGTGAGTTTAGAGTATGGAATCTGACGGCGGACGCGAACCGATCCGGTCTGCTGCGGCGGAAGAGGACGTGCTGAAGAGGAAGAATACAGATTGCGTCTACTTCTTGGCTTCGCCATTGACCTGCAAGAAGGTAGATTTCCCTTGTTTTGGGTATGTTTCCTTTTTGATAAAGATGCAATCTTTTCGATTTGAGATGTGAATTCTTGTTTGGATCTCCTGCGAGTCCTGATCGACTCTTTGTCGACCTCTCGAAAACTTCTAGGATGCTGGATGAATGTTGGGGTTTAATTACTCCTTCCATTCTATATTTGGTTAAAATCATCCGAGCTTTCCTTGTCTTTGCAAACTTAGCCTCTGATAGGTTTATTCGGGAATAGTTTTTTATGCATGCTCTTTTAGGAAGTTTAGGCTAATTTGGGTTCAGCTGCTGAACTTGCTTCTCAAGTATTATGGGAACTGGGATATCCAAAGGGGCTTTATGAATTATTCTTTTTTTTCCTGGATGTCACAATGAGGACATCCAAATATTAGGGGATACGAGAGTCATTTGGAATTGTTGTCAAATTAACAAAAAGTAGGACTTTTGTCTAGGGAAAGTTATATTTTCTTCTTGATATGGTTCATATTGACTTGTTGATCAATACAGACTGCACCTGTCAGATTTTTAGTTTGGGGAGTTGCATCTCCACATGCTTTTGTGATGCCAAGAAACTTCCCTATATTATAACTTGAACGTGTCTAGCGCGTTATGATTTCAGTCATGGATTGCAGCAAGCATCATTTAGTTGTAATGAATTTGACACCCTTGCACGTAACATGTTGGCATGTATCCATGGTAATGATTGACCTATGCATTTGTTTGCATTACAAAATTAATTGGGCGTAGGCCCATCAGAGTCTTGTGCTAGGTCATGATTTAAGCATACTCTTTTATTGGCTGATTTACAGGAAAACACTACATCAAATGATATTTTCCATCTTGCCTACAATTTGTTTTTCCAGGGTTCCCATATGTATAGAATAAAACTACTTCCATGGTATTTCCCGTCTCGTCCAACAACTTTCTTTTTTTTTTTTGCAGTGCACATAGATTCATTTTTTTCTTTTTAGTTTTTGCAATGTTCCATTGGGTTTGTTACTTTATCTATTGTTTCTTATTTTTCATGTTAATTCATACTTATTGGAGTTCTCAATAAAAGTTGACTTAGGTTAGGATGCCTTTTTCTATTGTATTTTCATATTTGCGCTTGGCTAGATTACCAAGTGTAATTTAAGTTGAACATCTTTTAAATAGTCCTTGTTAGATAGAATAAACTGATTTATTTGAGCTTGTTATGATAGGTTCATTCTTATCTTGTCCAACTTTTGAATTGCAATAAAACTCTAGATTTGAATAAGATTCCTCTTCCAGTATTTCCAATAGATGTGATTGCAAGGAGTAAGACTGCCGCCTTACAAGATCGGTTGATGGAGTTGCCAAACATTTTGATGAAATTGAATTTCTTTGTTCCAACACCATGGTTACCATCTTCTCTTATCTAATATGTTTTTTATTTTTCTTCTTCAATCACCACCAGTCCTCTTACTATCTCTCACTTTTCTTTCTTGTATACTATTTATTATGGTCCTACTAGCATATTGATTGTGATACCTGCAAATGACTTAGGTAAATTAGATACATTGTAGTTATACCTTAGCATTGTATTTAATTTCTATAGTTTTTTGTGTCAGTGTCACTAATATTTGTTGACTTTATGTTCACTTTCACGTAATGATTTGTTGTAGAATGGAAAAAATCTGCATAAAAAATTTCCAACTTCAGGTATTGGTTGCATAATTGAGACATTTGCTTCCTAGGTTTCAATGCTACAATTTGTAGATGCTTAATTCCTCTTTGTTCTCTCTGCATTAATGAATATAATGGTTGATTCTCTACAAGATATATAAACGTTTTTATATTTCTTTTTCTATCACTCTGGTAAATGTCATTCTTTTTGGTAACCATTGAGAGATCTGAAACATTAGGATGTTCACTAGTTTGACTATGATGTTTTTAGCAAGTAGCAAAGTTTGAGTTAGAATGGTTCTCTTGTTTCTGAATGCTAAGTTGAACTTGATTCAAAATATTAAGTCATGACACTTTATGATATGAAACCTGTAAGTTGATGAATTAGATGGTGTTGATTTATATCTAATTTGGAGTGCCGTCCACTTATGTTTGCACTCCTTGAGTTCTTTTGGTTGTGAATGCTAAGTTGAACTTGGTTTAAATATTAAAGGATAACATTCTTTGATTTGAAATCTTTAAATTGGTAAATCAGATGGCATTGATTTACATTTTGGAATGTTGTTCACTCATGTAGAAATTCCATGAGAAAAGGGTACCAATTTTCAAAACCTTAATAATTGTGAATAAGAGAAGTGACCATAGTGTGTGTAACTGATCTTCTTGTTCCACTCTTTCACGCAGATGATAGACCATTTAATATATTAGTGACTGACATACACTATGGGGGATGCCCAATTAAGCAAAATGTTGTATTGGTTGTGGTAGGCAAATCTAGATCTGTTATATAGGAGTCATACCTACATTAACCATTAACCATACCTTCTATTTTGAATTTGGGTTTCACGGCCTTGTGGGTATTAAATTTTGGATTCTCTGGAGTAGTCTTTTTCTAAGTTCATATTACTTCTGAGTTCACTATTTAATAATTAACCTGATGTGAAAACATATTAACTTAAATACGGCTTCTGCCACGATCTAAATGGTTATAAAAAAGTAATTTTATGTTAATTGTTTGAGTCACTGCACACATACACACAAAGTAACTCAATATCTCCTCTCACCCACTCACCCATGCACACACAAAGTAACTCAATATCTTTTCCCTTTTAACTTAGTATTTTATTGCATTCTTAATATAATACAGCCATTACATTGGTATATATAGAACTCATGATAAATCCTAAATCTAGATGTGCAAATGTGGAACAAAAGCCACTGAACCTTACAATTCTATTAACTCTAATACTTCTAATGCTTCCTTATAAATTGAAGCATAAATGCTAAGCCCAACATGTGACATAAAATAGAATATCAAAATTATGACATGCCCATAATGGGATGAAATCATAGTATTCACATGTGTGAACCAAAAATTAAGGAGTTACATAACACACAACTTACCATTCCCTCCAACCTCATGTCAACATACAACCAATGACAACCAATGATGTCTTTGGTCTTAAGATTAGATTGACAAAGAGAGAGGATAAAGAGAGAAAGGATATAGTGGAATGCAAATTAAGACATAAGAGAGATTGTAGAAGTAAATTTGTTCAGTTTAAATACCATGGAGTGGTGGGCCTACTTGTAATATTTACATCCTCATTATAATATAAATACATACAAATTCTAAGCCTTAATTAATAGTTAATACTTTACAACCAGCAACCAGAATCAACTTTGTGATGCATTAGATTGTTATATAGTTACTAGGACACAATAATTTTTGTTTTTTTTTCACTTATATAGCCTAGAAGCTCTTAGACATGTGTCCTGCCTATTTGGCCCACTTAGGGGTTCTCTCATCCCATCATCCCATTATGTTTTCACATTGCCATCCTTGTGTGATCATGTTTGTGATATCCCTACTTGATTCTATCCCTCATGCAATATGATCAGTAAATGAGATCTCTCAATCATCACACAAATGATAATTTTCTGATGGCTAATTGTTGATTTGCCAACAACTCTCAAATCATTTGCTTATTCTTCAGGTTCTACAATTTTCATTGATTTCCATTGAATTTTAAGTTTTTGGGATTTCTTCCATTGTTTCTTTTTTATTTATCTTGGATTTAGAAAATTAGCCTAAATTGGATAAAATTAGACCTATCAAAATTGGTCAAGTTTTCAAACATTATTCATGAGCCTCATCTTGCCTACTCATTCGACTCCCAAATCTTCACATGATGTCCTCACCACCGCTCTCAATCCTGCTTGTTGGTTTCCTTGTAATATTTGTTGTGTAGCCATCAAACTTAGTCTCTTTGATATCATTGTCTCTTAGAATTATATTAGGCTTCATTCTATCTCTCCAAATAATGGTTTTTAACAATAACAACCAAGTCTTATCCCACTAAGTAGGGTCGACTATATGCATCCCTTTATGCCATTGGACTCTATCCCCTTGTATCTTCATCTATATAAATTTTATCTTGATAATGGGTTTTTAATCTTTCTATTTTACTTTGTAACTTTTTACACTTTTTCATTTAATCCTTGTGAACTTCAACATCTTAAGGTGATCATTACAAATTTCATCTTTTGAAGCTCTTTTGAAGATCGTCATCAAATATAGTCCAACCTTTAATTTAGTTCATTATGTCGTCAAGCTTTTGTTGTTGCATTAATACCATCTTCATTAAAGCCTTTTCACTTTATTTATGAGAGTGTCAGTTGTTCTTTGTGATCGTAAAGTACCTCTAAAACTACTTTAAAACTGAAAGGGAAAGGGAAGTTGTATAAAACGACATCTAAATAATAGAGTTAAATGTTGGGCTATGACTTAATCACATGAGAAGAAGATAAGTGTCACATAGATGAGGATGTTAAGGTGAATATGCAAACATACGAGAATAGATAGGATAAGAAATGAAAACATTAGAGAGAAAGTCGGTTGCACCTATTGAGAGAAAACTCTGATAGATGCATTTAAGATAGTACTGACATATACTTAGACGATCAATAAATGCTCTAATTAGATGATATTAAATTATGAAAATATGCACATTAAATGAGAAAGAAGAAGGCAAGACTTGATTAACAACTATAAAATTAGATAAAATTTATTTAAATATAGATGATGATATAGTATGAGATAGAGCCTAATGATGCAAGATGATCCATATAGCTGACCCCACCTAGTGGGATAAGGTTTGGTTGTTGTTATTGTATTTTCCAATACGCTTGACAGGGACATCAATACCCTAGCTTGAAGGGGAGAGTATTAGACTAATTACTCTATTTTTTATTAATTATGTTGCGTGTTTAATTTTACATTAGATATTTTTAGTTATAACAGCGTGTTATGTTGAGTGTTATTTATAATATGTAATAACTTTTTTCTTATAACATATTTTCCGTTCTTAACTTTGATATTTTGCACACTGAACAACTGCTCATTTTGTAACTTTCCAGGTCATTCTAGCATTGTTTTTTATATCCTAATTGTTTAATCTGACATGCTCCATTCATTGGTTTTACATCCAAACTGGTTGATCTGTCTATTGACCTGTGTTCTCCTTATTGAAATTTAGTATTATCTCTAAACTTGGTTTTTGTAGATGCTTATGTACATTCATAATTTATGTATGTTGCTTTTCAGCATTACTCTTCATATTAGTGTTTGTATTTTTTATTAAAAAAATAATGCAATCATTTTTTTTTTCAGGGGAGTGAATGTGATTATCGCCACAGTGAGGGTGCCAGAGTAAACCCCAGGGATTGCTGGTATTGGCTAAATGGGGATTGCCTCAATCCAAAATGTTCCTTCCGCCATCCAGTATGTCAGTTTACATTTCTGTGCTTTATTATGTTCACGAGTTTACCAAACATGATTCAAATTGTACTTTGCATCTTCTAGTGGGAACAATTAATTGCAAGTTACTAGTCTCGGAAATAATTCCTTTTCTGCATAGAACTTTCTATGATGCAATGTTTGGGTGTCCATGTTATCGTCAGGGAAGGAAGATGCTTAGAGGTTCAGGATTACAAGTTGAGTGCTAGAAGTAGAAGATTTCTTAATTATAACTCGATGCCAATAACCACCAATGCTGAGAAAAATTAAGAGTTGGATGAAGCTTAACTATCAGCTCAAATGGAGCAATAAGATCATGTAGTTGACCTCAAACAGATGAAACAAATACAGCTTGATGTTGATGCCAATATTTTGTACTAATACGGTGATAATGACAGTTGTCTGGTAGTTTAGAATTTTTTTCCCCTCAGTTTGATGCTGATCATCTTCCAATGTCCTCACAATATGAATTGAAATGTGCATTCAAGGTTGCTTTTTTTGTGCTTTAACTCGATCAATTTAGTAGCATTATGTATGCTGAACTTATTACCCATTTTGTTATACAGCCACTTGATTTCATGTTCGCAACGCCAAAGGCTAACTCAGGACCAACTCCACTACCAAGTCAGACCCCAGCATCAGCATTAACCCAAGCTGCCCAGGCCCCTAATAACAGCAGTAAACAAAGCGTTCCTTGCTACTATTTTCAGTGGGGACAGTGTTTAAAAGGAGAAAGATGTCCATTCATGCACGAACCACAGCCTTCTACCAACTTTGTTTCACAGCAGTTGTCGGCAAAGTCTTTGACATTTTCTTCTGAATCACGTCAAACAAATGAGAAAAAGGCACAGAACATAACTAAACAACAAAATGTTGCTGAAATCAGTTTTGATAATCCAAAGGTGTTTATCAACAAGCATGTTGGTGTATTGCCTACAACTGCAAAATTTGTTACAAAAGCTGGAAATGCTTCGAGGCTCGAACTGTCTGAAAATAAAACATTTCAACGTTTGTCAGACAATGATCCTCCTCCCCTACCACAGAATGGCGTAGTTAATGATAGCTACTTGCAAAGCCAATCATGGGGTCAGCAGGTGCAACACCCAGATGACAAAACAGATAATGGTAATAAGGATGCTGATGAGTTATTGCTGGAACATTCTCCTGGTTTTGATGTACTAGTAGATGATGATATCGAAGATCCTGACTATCATCACAGCGAAGATAATTTCAGAAGAGTTTCTGCTCATGGTTGTCAAAATATGGACGCTGAAGATGAATTCGAATATCACCAGAGTGATTATGAAACAAGGGCAGAGATTGAAACTGATCTACACAATGATATTGGCCAATATGACAACTATGAGCAGCTATATAGCAGATATGACTGGGAATCAAAGACTTCTCACAGAATTTTGGAAAGGTCACCATCCCTTGAAAGAAGAGTACTTGATAGAGAGAGAAAACCCAATGCAATGGATGGGTCAGATTTGCGCTATCAATTGATGAAACGGAGAAGGATCAATGATTCAAGATCTACCAGTAATCATGGTGTTCATGGCCAGCACTACCGAAAAGATGAACAATATGCTAAGGAGAGACATTATGGTCGTCATGCCCGAAATAACACAAAATTTACTTCTGAGAAGTCCATCAGCAGTCGTCTGCAAGGCCGCATTGCATTTCCTGGGAGAACAACATCAGAGCAAGAGAGGGGAAGCAGACCTCAGAGCAGATTATCACCAGTAACGCGAATAAACTACCAGTCAAGGGATCCAGAAAGAACAAGACTGCTACCAAGTAAGGAATTCAGCAAAGATGAAAAGACTCGTAGAAACAGAATACACCCCAGAGATGGCACAAAGTCTTTAGATTTTGCCAGCCCAAAGTCTCTTTCAGTGCTAAAAGGTATAAAGAACAACAAAAATATTCATGATACTAGTTCTAATCTTACATTGAATAATGTCAAGTCCAAAAAGGTAGAGGGGGTTTATGAATCAGAAAATCCTCCATTTGAGGGTCCATTGCCACTCGGTGCCATCCTGAAGAGGAAAAGGGCGTCGACATATGCAGAGAATAAATTGTCTACTGGTCGACATGAAAACAATCAAGCTGGTGGAGGCCCTGCTATCAATGAATCAGTTCCTCAACTAGAAGCCAGAAATGGAGGCAGTTTCACAATTGGTAGCCCTGAAGAGGAAGGAGTGATCCTGACAGAAGATGACCTAACATATGATGTGGAATCCCCAACTAAAGCTGATGCCATCGAAACTGAAGATGGTATGACATTGGAGCATGAGGAAGTGGAAGAGCTGGAAAATTATGACAGGCAAGATGGTGATTTTGATTATGAATCAGGAGAGTATAAAGTGGATGATGAAAACACAATCCAATCAGACGAAGCTGATCTAGATGACGACGACGACTTTGCTAGAAAGATTAGTGTCATGCTATCTTGAATGAAGACGGAGGATGCTTTCTTAGCTTGCTGTTTCCAAAGAGGCCTCGTTCAACCTTTGCACATGTCATAAAACGACGACACATTACTTCCGAAGTAAAAAATGGAAAGCCATTTCCTTTCTCAGTCTTCGCACTGAAAAGAGGCCGCAGATGGAAGGCTGGTTTGAGTGATTTAATTTTGTCAAGTTTGATATTGCTTAGCTGACCTTCGGTAACATGTTTCTGAGTCTGCAAAATGGTCTACTAATGAAGATTAACCCACGTGGGTTTATTTAACAGCCTTATTTGATGTGTGTGTTCGTATGGGTAAACATATGCTGAGGGTCATTCGCTTTTATTATGAATGTATTGCTCTCTTGGCAGACAAATAAGGGAAAGTTTGGTCTCGGAGGTTCGTCTCAATTGCAATTTTCTTACGAACCTTCATTTGTTTTGATTTGCATCAAGTGCTGTTTAACAGGGCTTTGGTGACTTGAGAAAGTAGACTATATAGCATGTGATCCATAAATGGTTATTGCCAAACCCCTAAATTGTGGTGTGATCCTTAAAGATATTGTGGCTATCATTGCTAGGAGTATGCTAAATACAAACGTGTAATTCAATCATCACAAGCAACTTGACATCCATATATATATATATATATATATATATATATATTATCACAACTTGGCTTTTGCACTGACAGAGATATTATCTACTACAATTTCTCCCATTTCAGATGTCTAGACTTATTGCAATGCATGAATTTTGAGGTGAGATGATTTTGTATTTTAGATGTACATCCAGAGGTTGCCATGCAATCCTTAGAGTCGAAAAGTTTGAGTCAAGAAGTACATTGTTGGAAGGACAAAGAGAACAAGTAAAAAAGATGATGGTTATCAACCTCAATGGCATTGGAGATGGATCTCAAGAGGAGATTTATGGACTCGAGGGATGGGGCTTGGATCAAGGTGTTACTCGACAGCTCAAGAATGGAGAGTCTAGATCAAGAAGGAATTGAAGACTTGAAGAGTGCGAAACTTGTACTATGAATACGAGGATGTGATAATTGTAATAAGGTTGTGATTGCCTAAAGAGTGGGTGAACTATCTATGACTTGGTTGTTGGAGACCTTTTGAGCACTTAACACTCATCAGGCCCGGCTCAAGGCATAGGCCATTAAGACCTATGCCTAGGGCCCCAATTTTATTGGGGCCCATTGATTGATTAATTAAAACTATTAAAAAAATTAAATTGACAGTATTAGTATTAATTAATTATAAATGCTTTGCTAATTAATTAATGACACCCTATCAATTAATTATTATTGATTCCACCATTATTGATTCATTAATGACAGAGCATTAGTATTGATTCCACTACCTATTTATACTTTATACTTATCTTTATTTCCTCATTAATTACCTATCATAATTTTCTATGAGATTTTATTTACCTTAAATATAATTCATTTTTAAATTAACATATTTTTTCATTTTTTATTATTACTCTCATTCCTATCATATTTTGCTATTATAAAACTATTCTTATAAAACCTAATGAAATTCTTTTCTTCTTAATATTTCTTAAAAATTCTAATATTCTCCATTGTATGCTTTTCTTTTCTCATCATTGATTCTGTATGTTTCTCTTTTCTCATCGATGATACTAGGAGAGTATGTCTTTCTCTTCCTTTACCGATAATATTTCTTCCTCGCTTTTTCTTTTTCTTCCTGAATAATAATATGAATTAGAGATTTTTTTTATTCATAAAATACAAAGTAAAATGTTTTAGCAAAAATAAAATTTTTAAAATTAAAATTAATAAAGTCTTATTTACATTCTGATTAAATAATTTAATAATTTTTTAATAAAAAAATAAAATTATTATCAAAATACCTGCCAGAAAATTAAATTTTATATCAAAAATTAGTTTTTTTAAATAATATTTAATTATTTTAAAAACCTAATTTTAAAAACTTTTTTTTAAACTTATTAATTTCGGTCTCAAATCTAAATAAAAAATGTTAAAAAAAATTAAAATATATTAAAGAATTTTATTTTTTAATTTTTTACCTAGGGCCTCAAGAAACCTTGAGACGGCCCTGACACTCATCATTCTAAATCTCTTTCACTTGTGCTCCTTGAGATCAAAAGCACAGAAAGATCAAAGAGCTCGGACAAAGTTTGTAAGGCTTCAACCGTCAAGCTTCATAATTCTTTCCTTTTCTATTTTTTTTTTTTTTTTTTAACTGACATTAGATATCCTGTTCTTCTAACTATATTCTATCATGCTTTCATTTGCATTCTTAGGGAGAGATGCAGATCAATTGCTAATGAAATTTTTGTTTAGAGTAGTTTCCGGGTCAAGGTTTCATCCTTGTGTTATAGGAGTTCGCTTCATTGCATCCTCTAATAGATTAAAAATAATTAAACTATTTTGAGAGCTACATACTAAACACGTCATAGACCATATAGTAGGACGGACTCCCTAAATCACGTTAAATTAATTTATCAATTCACACTTATTTTCATTGTGTATCAAACACTATTATTAATTATTTGGATTTGTGTTTCTCCAAAAAAAAAAAAAAATAAATAAATAAAATAGACAAAGGTTAAGGGATAAAAAATTAAACGACCTCTTTATTTCTCCAAATAGTAAAAGCAGCCCCGCATTTATAATTATGTTCCAGTATTATTTTTATTATTAATTTATCTAGGTCTCCGGCCTAAATCTTGAATCCATCTAGCATATTGTAGTAATTATAAAATTATAGATACTATATATATTATTACAGCTATAATTTTATAGTTATTATAATTAGTAGCTACTATAACTGTAATAAATATTGTAGTAATTACATTTTTTAATTGTTATAATATGAAAAAACTTTAGTAAAATGACTATAATTTTTTGGAGCATCCAAAAAAAACTATGAGTTACACTCTCTGACCACTATAGATATATATTTAAATGAACTTTAATTTAATATATTATGTATCATGTAGTTTAACCCTATTTAAAAATTATGATTATCTAACATTTTATGAAATTGTAACTACTACAACTATGTAACTGTTATAAAATTATAATTGCTAGCTATAACTGTATAGTAGTTTTACGTAGCTGGTACAACTCATTTCCGGTTTAAAATTTAGATGTGAAACATAGGTGAGAGATAATAATAAAAAATTATACTTGATGATAGTTGAGTAACTATAAAAAAGGTGAGATGTCTTTTCGATAAAAAATCTAAATAAAAATGTTAGTTTTATTTTTCCAAGTTAAGTGTGTTTGTATTGAGTTCAAATCCTCTGATTCATAATTTCCGGTCTCCTCCAAGTCTCTTTTGCCATTTGCATATCGGATCGCGGCTGAGTTTGGTTAAAATTGACTGTAATTTTCTCCTAAATTCATCTTTCTACCTAGATTATAATTTAGATCGAGGCAGGTGCTCTGAGGTCGTCGATGGTTAGATGAACTGTATTGCGTCGACAAGTAGCTTCTGACTACCTGACTCTATCTAAATTATAATTTAGATAGGAAAATAAATTAAAAAAAAGATCCTAACTAATTTTAATCAGATTTCAGTCACGATCCGGTATATAAATAACAAAAGTACGAGAAGAAAACTAAGAATTAGTAATCAGAAGATCTGCTCTCACTACTATTCAACTCATCCGGTCATGTCACGCCACCAACGATTCTACAACCGAAACGACTTTTCTTCCTAAAGCCGCAACTCTTGCAACACAATTTCGTAGCAATTTATTAAGAAACAGTTTATCAAGATTTAATTAGAGTAATAATATAGTATTTGGAAAGGATTTTCACGCGTATCCAACCGGAGTCGGTCCGGACGACCGGTTCGAGCCATTCGCATCAATGACCGGCCCGGTCAAATTCAAAGACCCGAAAAGACCCGAAGGAAGGAAATCTCAGCGCAGGATCCCAATTCCCAACGGAGCCAGTCGACGACTCATTTCCCCGTCTTCCCTGTTCCGTTCACGGCGACTTGACGCCCTTTGCACTGCCCGCTATAACTCACGGATGATAATTTATTCCATCCATATATATACTCCAAAATTTATTAACTATATTGTGAATTGAGAGAGGGATCTTAGCTAATTACAACGGGATCACAGCAATGAGATTAATTATATTTTTTTATTTACTAAAGTAGGATTGAATACAAAAATTATTAATAAATAAATAAATCTATTGTTTTAATATATAACATATTTGGTCTCATAAGATGGAGATGAATACGTGGTCATCGTCATTCCTATTGCAATGCAAACAAGCAAGCAAGCGTGAAACACCCCTGAAATTGAAGTCCCATTTCTAGTCAGAATTTCCACATTCGAGGAGCGTACCAGTAAAATTCATGGCGATGTCAGTTGTGAACTCTGCAGTGGGAAAATTGAGGATTTGAGGTCAAAGTTCTATGCATGTTCAAACTTCAACGTCCTCAAATTCATGGCAATTTCGACCTCTTCTTAATTATTTTTTTATTTTTTTATTTTTTAATTTATTTTTTATTGTTTATTTTTTCTGACAAACGCATTTGCCCACTTCCTCCATGCCGCACGCCTTCCCCTTCCCGCCTATAAAACCCCTCGTTGGCCTCGCTTGCTCCTTATCGACTTCTGCCTGGTTTCTTCCTCTGTTTCCGTCCTCGATGGAGAAGCTGCTGAAGAACGAGGCCAACCACGTCGCTCTCACGCCCATTAACTTCCTGCAGAGGGCTGCCGCCGTTTACTCCGACCGGCGGTCGGTTGTTTATGGCCGCACCCACTTCACTTGGAGGCAGACCTACCGGCGCTGCTGCGGCCTGGCCGCCTTCCTGCAGTCGTTAGGCGTCTCCAAGAACGACGTGGTGTCGGTGCTGGCGCCGAACGTGCCGGCGGTGTACGAGATGCACTTCGGGGTGCCCATGGCCGGCGCCGTGCTCAACACTATCAACACCCGGCTGGACGCCGCGAACGTGGCCGGTATCTTGAAGCACTCCGAGGCGAAGATTCTGTTCGTTGATTGCCAGTACGTCCAACTCGCCGCCGAGGCACTTAATCGACTCATCCGCGAAGCCATGCCGCTGCCGCTCGTCGCGGTTATTGATGATTTGGAGGCTCCGACGGGCGTGCGGCTCGGGGAGCTGGAGTACGAGGGGATGGTGGCGTCTGGAGATCCCGTGGCGTTCCCGCCGGTGGAGGTGAGGGATGAGTGGGATGCGGTGGCGCTGAATTATACGTCGGGGACGACGTCGGCGCCGAAGGGGGTGGTGTACAGCCACCGGGGAGCGTACCTGAGCACGCTCAGCTTGCTGCTGCAATGGGAGGTGGGGAGCGAGCCGGTGTATCTTTGGTCGCTGCCGATGTTCCACTGCAATGGGTGGACCTTCACGTGGGGCATGGCCGCGCGCGGCGGCACCAACGTCTGCATCCGGTCGCCCACCGCCGGCGATATGTACGGCGCCATCGCGGACCACCGGGTGACACACATGTGCTGCGCCCCCACCGTGTTCAGCATTCTGCTCGAGGCGGGCCCCGGAGAACGGAGGCCGCTGCCTGGCCCAGTGGAGGTGCTGACCGGCGGCGCGCCTCCGCCGGCAGCACTTATGGAGAGGATCCAACGGCTGGGATTCCGGGTCACGCACGCCTACGGGATGACGGAGGCGACAGGGCCGGCGCTGGTGTGCGAGTGGCGGCGGGAGTGGGACCGGCGGCCGGCGGAGGAGCAGGCCGCCCTGAAAGCAAGGCAGGGGATCAGCGTGCTGACGCTGGCGGATGTGGACGTGAAGGACGAGGAGACGATGGTGAGCGTGGCGCGCGACGGGATCACGCAGGGCCAGATCGTGCTCCGGGGGAGCAGCGTGATGAAGGGCTACTTCAAGAACCCCGGCGAGACGGCGGCGGCATTCCGGGAGGGGTGGTTCTGGACAGGGGACGTGGGCGTGGTCCACCCGGACGGGTACGTGGAGATCAAGGACCGTGCGAAGGACGTCATCATCTCCGGTGGAGAGAACATCAGCAGCGTGGAGGTGGAAACGGTGTTGTACCGTCACCCCAAGGTAGCGGAAGCGGCGGTGGTGGCGATGCCGCACCTGCACTGGGGCGAGACGCCCTGCGCCTTCGTAAAACCGAGAAAAGTCGACGACGACAGCGGCCCAGTGACCGAGGAGGACATCATCGCTCACTGCCGCAGCAGCATGCCGCGGTTCATGGTGCCGAAGCGGGTGGTGTTCATGGAGGAGCTGCCGAAGACCTCCACGGGAAAGATCCAGAAGTTCCTGCTGAGGTCGATGGCGCGCGGGCTGAGGTCGGCGGAACGCGGGCCGCGGCCGCAGGGGGGAGCCGCTGCGCCGGTCTGCAAGGTGGCAGAGGTGGGACGCCACACTGACGAAAGCCGAGCCCACGTCAATGAGCAGGTGGTCATGGCCATGTCCCGGCTTTGATAAATTAAATAATAATTATATTATCAAAATATATCTTTAATTTTTATATTTGCTAATTAAAAACCGCGAGTGTTTTGTGAATCCAATGTAAGGAAGGCCATCATAACGTGCATGAGTGCATCTTTAATGCAAACTTTTTAAAAGTTTGTAAAATTTTAAAAGCTCAATAAAAAACGTTCATTAATTTTGAGATTTTTATTTATAGTAATTAATCATTGAATAATTAATATTATATGTTTGACTTTTTAAAATCATTAAATATTTTATTTAATATTAAATTATACCTACTTCTTTTGAAAATAAATATATTTGATAAGTTAAAAAAAATATAAATGACTATAATTAAATTAAAAATTATAAGTTAATTAAATATTAAATAAAAATTATAAATTAAATTAAAAATCATAAGTTCATTAATTTATTAATTAAAAAATATAAATAAATAAGTTAAAGATGAGTATTAAATGAGATATTAAATAAAAATTATATAGAGATACTAAATGAAAAAATAATAAATAAAGATGTGTAATTTATAATGTACAATTCATAAAAATGTTGTATGGAGGTTTTTTAATTGTGCAGAGAATAGTAAATTTTTTTACTTTTGATATGTTATTGATATGACATATTAAAAACTCTAAAAAAAATTACGGAGAGATTTAACTATTGGAGATGTTCCAAGAACGGGGCCAGATCCTCTGGACCGCAAAATGCGGTGAAGAGGATGGACCACTTTATGGATAGGTGAGATCCTATAGACCCCACTTGTTATACATATAGGGTCCATAGGATTCCACCTATTAGCAACCCCTGGTTCAGGAGCAGACTAGGGATTGCAGTCCAGAGAATCCTGGCTGATAGGGAGTCGGATCCTCTGGACTATAAAGTACCGTATAGAGAATGAACCACTTCATGGATAGGGGTTGCCATACAATTTGCTATTTTTATTTATTTATTATTTTAAATTTCCAGTTATATTAATAAAATTTTCTTTCCGTATAGAGAATGAACCACTTCATGGATAGGGGTTGCCATACAATTTACTATTTTTATTTATTTATTATTTTAAATTTCCAGTTATATTAATAAAATTTTCTTTCAAACGATTGAGTTATATTATTAAATATAAAAAAAATTTAAACCGATCTTGTTTCGAGTGTGCAATAAGATCCTTACGATAAATATCATTATAAGTAAAAATAAAAATAATACATAAATTATGAAAATAATAAATATTTTTTAATATAATTATTCTCTAATAATTAGAAAATAAATAATTATTTTTTAATAATAATAATTTCTTAATAATTAGGAAACAAATAACTATTTACTTATAATAATTATTTCATAATACGCCATCTCAAGATGGTGTCCCAGAAATGACACCAATCTTGCTACAAATAGCAAACAACCAAGGTCGAGAAAGTGACTTTGTAAGTGCATCGACCAACTGATCCTCAGCAGGAATATGAGTAACTCGTAGTTCGGAGGCCTGCACCAGATCACGAACAAAGTGATAGTTAATAGCCAGATCCTTCATCTGAGAGTGCTGAAAGATACTGACACCCAAATTATTAGTAAAAAGCACAACAGGCATGGTAATCGAAAGAAGCAGATATGTCAAAAGTTACTTAATCCATTAGATCTTAGTTGCTGCAGAGGCAATGACACGATATTCAGCCTCAGTCGAAGAGCATGCAATCGTGCGCTGTTTGGTAGATTTCTAGGAAGCCGGATTAACACCTAAAAAAATAATAAATGCACCCGTAGAGCACCGATCATTTGGATCTCCTGCCCAGTCTGCATCGGAGAAACTACGAAGAGTAAAAGGTGTATTTGTAAGAAGACAAATGCCAAGATCCCTAGTACCATTGACATACTGAAGTAGACGTTTCACAGCATCTCAATGCGTCTTTGAAGGAGCATGCATAAACTGTGAAAGCTTATTGACCGCAAAGGAAATATCAGGACGAGTCATACGGAGATGTTGTAAGCCTCCAACCACTTGTCGGAACTTAGTCATATCAAAAGATGAAGACCCATCATGCAAAGTAAGACAAGAGCCAGCAACAATAAGAGTGGAGACCGACTTGGAGTCAAGCATGTTGTGTTTGGAGAGAAGATTAGTGACATACTTTTGCTAAGAGGGAAAGAGCCCCAAGATCCTTAATCACAAATTTTGCATGAACTTTACATACTATGACGTCAACAGAAGAAGCATCACTCTCTGTAATGATTAGATCATCAATATATACAAGGAAATAGATAACAATATCATTCCGAGAATAAACAAATAAGGAAGTCTTAGCTCGGGATGCGATAAAGCCAAGAGAGACTAAGAAAGCACGAAGCTCCAAATACTAGGCGCACGGAGCCTGCTTCAGGCCATAAAGCGCCTTATGCAAATGACACACATGATTCAGAAACTCAGCATTGCGCATATTCGAAGGTTGCGCCATATAAGCCTCCTCTGCAAGATGACTATTAAGAAACACATTATTTACATCAAGTTGGCGAAGACACTACCTCCGATTCACAGCCAGACTAAGAACAATGTGCATTATTACTGGATTAATAACATGATTGAATGTATCATGAAAGTCAATATCAGGGTGCTGATGAAAACCCTTGGCAATAAGACGAGCCTTATACCGATCAATTGAGCTATCAAAATTACGCTTAATGCAAAACACCCACTTATTACCCACAAGATTTTGGTTTGGCTAAGGTGGGACAAGAGTCCAAGTCTGATTACAGAGAAGAGCATCATACTCTTCATGCATGGCCTGTACCCAATTCGGATCTTTGAGCGCCTGCGTGACAGAGGAGGGTTCACAAGGTTGTGGAAGACTAGTATGAAGAAGATACTTTGGATTGGGTTTATAGATGACATTTTTAGAGCGAATTTGCATGGGATGCTGGTTTAGAGAAGCGAGAGGGGGAGAAAGAGTCGGTGGGCTAGAGGGTCGGTTGCCACCAGGCAGCGTGGACAACTCAACAACAAGAGGTGATGATGGCGGAGATGATGAAGGTGATGATGACAGTGGTGAAGAAGTCACTTGCGACAGGCTACGGTTAGTGGCAGGTTGCGACATCTGTGCTGGAGGGTCCCACAAGAGAACTGGTGCAACAGAGAGTTCAGAGTCAATGTCTATTACTATGGAATCCAAAAAGGAGGTGATGGTAAATGGAAAAATATGCTCCACAAACTTAACATAATAAGATTTAAAGACTCTTTTGAGAGCTACATCATAGCATAGGAAGACACTCTGGGTGAGAGAATAGCCAAGGAAGACACAAGAGGATGACTTGGGATAAAGCTTGTGGTGAGAATAGGGGTGCAACCACGGAAATCATAGACACCTGAAAACTCGAAGCTTAGAAAGATCAGGAATGACGGTGAATAATTTTTCAAAAGAGGACATATGGGAGAGATTGACCTTCGGCATGCGATTAATCAAATAGACTGCCGCAACAAAGACATAAGGCCAGAAAGTGAGTGGAATAGATGCTCTGTGTAACAAAGTGAGACCAGTTTCAACTATATGGCGATGACGACGTTCAGAGTATCCATTGTGTTCAGGAGTGTGTTGAGGAGTGGTAAGATGACTAATACCATGAGTAGTAAGAAAGGAGTGAAAGGCTAAGAATTCACCTCTATTATCAATGAATAGTATTTTGATAGTCATCGAGAACCAATTTTCATAAGAGTTTTGAATGCAATAAAGGTAGAGTATACATCCGATTTATTGTGTAAAGGATAAAGCCATATATACTTTGTAAAATGATCAACAAAGATAACATAATATTTGAGTCCATCAAATGATGATATAGGAGATATTCAAACATCAGAAAAGATAATATCCAAAGGAGCACGAGACGAAATACTAGATTTATGAAAGCGCAATTTATAACTCTTATTAATATTACACGAAGTGTATGAAAAATTAGACAAAGTATTCGCAGGAAATGAAAGACTCAAGGATAAAAAAACATTGCAAAACATCTAATGATGGATGACCTAAATGACTATGCTATAAGAAAATAGATGACGAGACAAACATAAAAAAGGCGGAAGACGATGATAGCGTAGACATAAATTTTGGCCGGTAATAGACACCATCTCTATGAACCTCGCTGACCAATGTCGCTTCTATACGACAATCCAACACCTAAAAATAGGAATCAAAGAAAAGAAATGTAACAGGATTAGTAGCACAAAGTGTTGCGACAGAAATCAAATTTTTTGACATAGAAGGCACAAATAAAACATTGGAGAAAACTAAAGGGAAAGATGGAGTAGAGAAAGAGAAAGAACTAGTGTGTGTAATAGATAGTCTAAAATCATCACCAATGACGATGCTATCATTCCCAGAGTAAGGCTCATGCTACGAGAGAGTAGCGAGATCAGTGGTGACATGATGAGAGGCGCCAGAGTCAACCACCCATTCCCGAGAATCAGACAAAGGTGTTTAATGAACGGCAATGTGCGCAAACGACACACTATACGTGGGACACGAAGCACGCTGAGGAGCCGGCGGAAGCAAAGCAAGCATCGAGGTAGTCATATGACCACACTAGCGAGCAGAGTGACCTTGGACACTATAAATCTGACAGCACCCAAGATAACGATTGGGATTGGATACAGCTGGATGTGTAGGAGGATGCGCAGACAGTCCAGGAGTAGACATGCGTGGCTGATGGGATATAGGCGAAACATGCTGGAGACTACCATGATAGTTAAATACCGATTACAAGAATTTCCTATTAGAGCCACAAGAGCAGTCATTGGCGTCGAAGATGGAGATGGTATTGAGACTTTTAACTGGACTTCATAGCTAAAGAGATGCTCGAATAGCTCATCAAAGGTAAGAGGGGCGTCATGAACTTGCAGAGCATGTGAGATATTGTAGTAATCTTGGCTAAGACCATTCAGGACACGAATAGAGAGCTCATCAAAGTCAACTTTGACATTCATAAGTGCAAGAGTGTCAATATTTCTTTTAATATCCTACATATAATCAGTAATAGATTTGTTACCCTGTTGAGGGCTGGCAAAATTTTGACGATGAGTCATAATCCTGCTACGTGAGGGAGCGGCGTAGGTTCTCTCCAACGTCTGTCATGCGTCTCTAGATGAAGTTGATGAAGAAATAAATTGCACAAGCGTAGGAGACATCGAACCTATAATAGCATTGAGGAGAAGTTGATCCTGGCGGAGCTAGAGAATATGATCAAGATTTGCCTGAGGGAGCATGACATCTGTAGGCGTTATCTACGCAGGGGGGCAGGGACATGAGCCATCAACAAAACCAAGTAAGTCATATCCGAATAGAAGAGACGTGAATTGCAAGCACCAGACATAATAATTGGAGGTAGTGAATTTCAACGGTGCCTGAGCATTGACGTTGAGAACCACAAGAGCGGCAGGAGAATTAGAAGAAGCAGGAGTATTTATGAGAGATAACTGGCGAGTGATGTTATCAGCGGCAACCATTGTATAAGGCGACTTGAGTCGACGGTTGATGTCATCGGCACCAGCCATTGTAGAAGGCAGCTGGTAGGTATTGTGGAGAAAAGAAAGAAAGAGAAGAAAAAAAGGGTTGATGTTAAGCTTAGAGCTTGGATACCATACTAACAATAGAATTCACACATATTATTAATGATAGCATATGATATATATAAATATCATTACAAGTGAAAATAGGAAAAATACATAAATTAGGAAAACAATAAGTATTTCTTAATAATAATTATTCTCTAATAACTAGGAAACAAATAACTATTTTCTAACAATTAATACCTAATAGCAGGGCTATCTCAATTATTGTCGAGGCTCTAGGTAAATTTTTTTATCTTTAATTTTTTAAATAATATTAATTCTAAAAAATAATTTTTTTTATAAAAAAATGTAATTTTCCTAATGTTTTGAAATGTAAAATAACTAATTAAATTTTTATATTTAAATTTTGATGATAATTTTTTTAACTAATAAAATTATTAAATTATTTAATCTTTTGAGATATTATTGAACATAGATTTTATTAATTTTAATTATTAATTTTTTAATATATATTATGTTTGGTTAGGGTAATTTAATCAAGTTTGTAATGTAATAAAATTTATAATGTAATGTAATTAATATTACATTACTATGCTTTTGTCAAAGAGTTGTATGTAATCTTTGATTATAAGGGTGATTGTATTTTCTTGTTTGGTGTCCATTACCCGCCATCGCTTCCTCCCCCTTACTTCGCTCACGCATCAACCAACTCCTCCAATCTTCTTCCTCCGCTACCACCCCTCCTCCCCCAAGCCCCAATACTGGTCTCCCTCCTTCTCCACTCCCATTCACAATCCTCCTCCTCTTCCCCCTTCTCTAACCTTATCAAACCTCGCCTCTGCTACCTTCACTAACGTCGTAACTAGCTCTAACTTAAACTCATAGAAGGTGAGCCAATATGGAAGGTGAAGGCATCATCCACAAGCAGATGGAGGCCAACTAAATCCAGATTCACCTGGCGGAGAAGGGGGAGTCCCGTCGGTGCTAGCGGCACCAGATTCTTGGCCTCGTGGCCCACAGGTTCCGCGCACTAGCCCCAAACCTCTGCGGTTATGGTGACTCCTCCGCACCTCCCGATGTAGCCGCCTACTCCATCTTTCATATCATGGGCAACCTCGACGCCCTCACCTTACCTTAGGTTCTCTGATCCCCTACTTCTTGCAAAAAATCTACTTTCCATGAATCGACTCTGCTATTCCAAAGTTTATAATTGATTTTTTTGATTGATTAAAGCACGATGTCGGTGACGAAACTAGCCATCCGAGAGAAAACCATATCATATTTTAATTAGTTATCAAAGCGTGAAGTTGATCATTTTTAAATTTATGTAATAAATAAAGAAGAATCTATTAGTGCAGATAGTACCAATGGTCAAACCTATATTTTGATGAATGATTAATAAATTAAATTTATATGTTGTGTTGTCTAACCATGTTATCAACAATGCAGGACTTGACTGGTCTGGAGTGTAGGATCATTGCGCTAGAGGGAGTGAATATCGCTCGTGGCTTTCACATTCGTTTAACACGATTGGAGAGTAAAACACAATGAAAATAAAGAAGGAAAGAAAGAAAACAAAAAGCCAAGCTAACACTTTTGGTTTACTTGGTTCGGAGCCTATGACGACTCCTACTCCAAGGCTCACACTCGTTGAGTGTTTACTTTGGGTAATTTACTAATAATTTAGAGAATTACAAGTATAATAATTTAACTGCAATAATTAAAATTATACTGACAACTAAGGAATAAAAGTTCTAGGCTTTCGGTTATCAGAGTCACATCGCAGAGTCATAGCATCATCTTTAGAGCAACACGCAAGAGAGAAGTCATCAATTGAAGTTGTGTTGAAGGAGTTGCTTGAAGACTTCAATTTTATAGGTTGTTGAACATGCCTCTAGGTGTAGAAATTATCCCCTTATCCTCAGACTCGATAACCTCTGCATTCTATGAAATTTATCCTTTTGAATGCGCCTTCAAGGCACTCCAAGGAGCTTTCCATGCACTCCAAGGCGCCTTCCATAGGAGAAAACCTTATCCCCAAGGTTTATCCGCACAAGGATGCCTTTGTTGCATCAAGGTGCCTTCAAGCATATCCGAGGCACATCTAACTAGCTCTAAGGCACCTCGAACATTGTTCACTCGAGACCAACTTGTGTGATTCAGCTCCTACAAAATATGATAGTCTAAATACACAAAGATATCTACAAAACAGAGTTAGCACAACAAATAATATGGAAATATACTATTTGACAGTCTTTGGACTATCCAGTTATGACTTTCGGATTTCTAGTGAAACCCTAGGTTGAACTGACGCTTACTATTCTCTCAATATGGAACGTGTCCTCACCTACTCTCAGGAGAATTTACCTTTTTCTAGACCGGTCCTCCAAACCATCTGGGCTTTTGCTCAACATCCGAGACCTCGGGACTTTCACCTAGCGTCCTCGACCCTAGAATTTCTTGTTTGGTGTCTACGACCCCCAGAACTTTCACCTAATGTCCTCAGCCCTAGGATTTTGGCCGACATCCTCGACTTGCCAAAACTTTTCCCAGTCCCTCAAACCAGGACTTCATTGCCTAACTATAGCTAGGACTTTCCACCTTTCATCTAGCCTCAACTAGGACTTTCACTTTGCCTAAGATCACTTAGGACTTTTCTACACACTTAGTTTAACTCATTAGAACTACAATAATACTTAACTTAGAACTCTTTGCTATTATTAAAACTCAGGTTCAATCATCTAGTGCTCCCTACACCAACATGGAGGACATGCCACCAAGCTGAAATCCAGGTAGCTAGGTATGTTGGGCCTGATAGCTAGTAGGAAGGCCAGACAAGTGAAGGAGTGACCGGATGTCTGCCGGAAAGTCCAGCTAGGTCCACGAGACCTGACAATTGACTGAAGTCTAGTTAGATCTGTGAACCTGAAGATTGACAGGAAGACCTCGTGGATCAAAGGAGAGTCAAGTAATTCTTTAGGGTAAGTAAAGGTGAGTCAGTAAAGAAGAGTGATCCAGTAAGGATGAGTCTCAATTAAAGACTTTAGGCGTTGGTCCAACTTAAAATCATTTTAGAGTCTAAGCTAAAACTAAGACTAGGTCCCGGTCTAGAGAAGAGAATCTAATTAATAATGCTTATAAATTATGCTAACTCTATTTTGTAGGGTCTATTATTTTTCTGTGAACTAACATGTCTCTACAGGAGTTAGAAGCAAAATAAACTTTGGATACTGTCCACATGCCTCGGAGCAGCTGGCCGATGTCTCTGCACTGGAGGCACGAAGGCGCCTCAGTGCAAAAGGCATGGTGGCGCCTTAAGAGGAAGAAGGTACCTCCCTGCACTGATAAGGCTTGCAGTCGTAAAGGATAGAGCCTCGACAAACTGAAGCACCTCCAGTGGGAAGGAGGTGCCTTTGCACGGATAATAATCGTTGTCTTCAGTGAAGATCAAATCAACTGGAGGCACCTCGAAGTGAAGGAGATGCCTCGAATCATCGATAAAATGAAGGTTCGGCCAAGCATTCATGTACAACTTTCAATACAACTCTTCTACGCAATCATTCAATATCCCGGCTGCTCCGACTTTGTGGTGTTGCTCTACTACCTTAAGACATTCTACCACTGCCGGTAGACCAACACCGACACATGAGCCCGTTCAATCTCTTCCCTTCAAGTGTTGGTAATGATTTAGTATTGTTGTACTTTTTTCATACTTGCAGAAGGAAAATACAGGCTGTTATACTTTTCTAATTTTAGTACTTTTATTCGATTTCCTCATTCGATGGATCCAAATGAGATTTATAGTGGATTTCCCATCGATATAGTTTGAGAGATTGTGGGTCTTGGAGTAAGAGTCGATGAAGGCTCTGAACCAAGTAAACCGATCACATTATTGTGTTTGCTTTTCATTTGCGTGCTTGTTTTATTCCACTACGCACTTTGTGTTGGAGTGTATACTAAAAGTCTAGCTTTTGATATGAACATTTATTTAGAAATAAGAATCACATTGGTCAAATGACTACACTTATATATTAAGTGTACATGTTCAATTAATTTATATTGTAGATAACATGGTGGGTGGTGTCACATACAGAAGATCATGTTATCAACACCTTATAAATTATAAACAGTAGCTCACGACCAAGATGGACAGGAACAAACCATTGGAAGGTCGTAGTGTAATTAG
>JBBMJZ010000048.1:4059403-4070369 GCA_037833815.1 Zingiber zerumbet | reverse complement strand
AAAAACCCTCTTTTCTAATGCCCCTTACAATCCCCGCATTTAATAAGGCATTATCTTGCTATCAGCTAACTTGTCACATTGTCATATTTACACTGTATCCGGAAGTCACATCATAGGTATGGGGATGTTATGTTGTGTATCTATACACGGATACAATTTTCTTTTGACTTTCTGACAAGCTCACATGTTGTATTAATGAACAGAACCGATCGGGAGAAGACAGGGAGTAGAGCCCTTGCGGGTCCAACAAAGCCAGGAGTAGGCCCATAGAGAGCATGTCTGATCAGCAAAAACGGTCAAGAGAAGATGGGGAGCAGAGCCCCGTCCGACTTAGGCAGAGCCGGGAGTGGGGCCCTTAGAGAGCATCTCCGATCAACGGAACTGATCAAGAGAAGACGGGGAGCAAAGCCTCGTGCGGGTCCTACAGAGCCGGGAGTGGAGTATTTATATAGCATGTCCGATCAGAGGAACCTATCAGGAGATGACGGGGAGTAGAGTGTGTCCGATCGATAGAACCAATTGGCAAAAGACCGGGAGTAGAGCCCCGTGTAGGTCTGGCAAGACCAAGAGTGAGGTCCTTAGAGAACCTGTTCGATCGGCGAAATCGATTGGAAGAAGATGGGGAGCAAAGCCCCATGCAGGTCCAATAGAGCCAGGAGTGGGATCCTTAGAGAGCATGTCCAATCGGTAGAACTGATTGAGAGAAGATGGAGAGCAAAACACCATGCGGGTCCGTCAAAGCCTAGAGTGGGGCCCTTAGAGAGTCTATTCGATCGGTGGAACCGATTGGGAGAGGGAGGCCCTGCTAGGCCAGCTACTCAGCCTTTTGACCCATCTTGGACTTTGGCTAACACCCGTACTAGCAGCCCCATAGGAGGGCTCTTCCCTATGCATCGTATCATAAACCTCCCCTTCAAATATAGTCGAAGGAGGCACAGTTCCAACTGACTAGACCTCTCCTTACTCTAATTTTTCCGCTCGGGCTCTCAAGTTTTGCTGACGTCATTCTACCATACTTTCGTTGGAACCTATCCTTTTCAAGAAGAGGGAATGTCAAGCATCATAAATATTGATGGTCCGTGTTAGGCCGACTAGAGGAAGGTGAAAAGCCTGAAAAGAATATTAGTCAAATCTCTTGCTTTTGAACTTAGTAAGGACACATAGATTAGATAAGAAATAATAACATGAAGAAATGCATAAAATAATAAAAGAACAGGATTTACTTGGTTACAATCTAGGTAGTTGTTAATCTAAGATAGTTGAAAGCTAACTAAAAGAATACTCCTTCTTCGACAACAATCGGAGGTAAAGAGGCCCCTTACAACAGTTAAAAGCTCAGGAGTTACATACAAAAAATGATTCTCCGTGTGTTATTTGAACTCCTAGCTCTAGGGTGCTATTTATAGCCTTTTGGAGAAAGTTATCGTTTGCTAATGCAGCACTGGAGGCACCTCTAAGGATATCTAAGGCACCCTCAATGGATAAATCTTTATCCACGCAACAACAGTCACTTAATGGTTCTGTTGTGTTGGAGACACCTTCAATGTTCTTGGAGGAGCCTTGGTACAATTTATATGAGGCACCATCAAGCACAATGGAGGCATCTCGAGTCTCGAATCTAGTAGCTTCACTGTCGAACCTCGAGGCGCCTTTAAAGCCATTGGAGGCACCTCAAGCACTGTTTATCCGAATGGTTAATTATCATATTGACCATTCTTTTCTCCATACTCGTTGGGTGATACTCTGACTGTCCAGAATTGAGCTCACATAAATCTAACTCCAACCTTTTCCTTGAGCAGGCTTCCTCCCCGACTTCTCGTCCCTTGGATGTGCCGCACTCTTCTAGTCAGCCGATGTACTCTTCCACAGCACCTCGTCTCTTAGATGCACCGAGTCCGTTGACTCGCTTCCCGTATCATCCTTCTCGCTGGCTGCATCTTCCGCTCGACTTCTTGTGCCTTTAAATCTCTGTACACTTAGATACAAGGTATCAAAACTGTAGAGTCTTACCTAACAAGGTTGACCATTAAAAAATCTTGGAAATTTTTCTAGGGATACAAAATAAAAATTTTCAATGATATGCCTTTTTATCGAAATTTATTTTCAAAGAAATAATTTTTATCAATTAATTCTCTATTTTGTCAAGAATAATTTTAAAAAGTATTTATAAGTTTTGAAAAATGTTAAAAAATTTGTCCTGGTCAAATAGAAAAAGTCGGATCATAAAAAAAATCATGACAAACAAATTTTTATTTTGACTGACATTCTCTCTAGTAATTCATAAAGAATACCCTTAGGTCATGTAAGGTTGTAGATAGTTTGTACTCCATGGTCGGCCCAGCCTCTTGTCGCTAGAGTCTTGTAGGTAATAAGACCATGAAGTGAGTTTTTGAATAACTTTTAAGGCTCGCTCCATTGGAGTTCCAACTTGCTGACATTACCAATCTACTTGATCCTTTTCCATACTAAATCACCTTCTTGAAATAATCGAGAGATAAAGTATCGGCTATAATTTTATCTCATCTTTTGTCGGTATGAGGTTACCCAAACGGCTACCCTTTCTCTTGTTTCACTGATGAAGTCTAGCTCGAGGAGATATTGATCAGTGTTTTCTTGATCATATAGAAGCCTACAAGTGGATTCTTCATCAACCTCTACTCGAACTACTACTTCACTGCCTTAAACAAAGTGAAAAGGTGTAATTCATGTGCTTTCCCGTGGGGTGGTTCAGTGCGCCCATATAATACTTGATAGCTCTTCAACCCAGTTGTCCCCTACGTGATCAAGCTTGGTCTTGAGTCCTTAGATAATTTCTCAGTTTGTAACTTCTACTTTGTAATTGCTTTGTAGGTACACCACGGAAGTGAAAGCCTGAATAATACCAAAATCTTCACACCATTCTTGAATTCTATGCCCTTAGAACTGCCTCCCATTATCTAAAATAAACTTATAGGAGATTCCAAATCGATATAGGATGTTGACCCATAGGAATTTGATAACAACGTGCTCAATGATTCTAGCCAAAGCCTCCGATTCTACCTATTTGAAAAAATAATCCACTGTCACGAATATAAATTTCTTCTAAGCAGGCGCAATTGGGAAGGGGCTAACAATGTCCATTCCCCATCGATTAAAAGGGCAAGAGATCAAAGACATCTTCAAGGGCTCGATCGGATGGCGAGAAATATTTTGATGTTTTTTATGGGAGGTACAAGTGGCTACTATTGGGACCTTGATGCCCGGCTAGAGAGGGTAAATAACTGATCACCCACTTTGGTCATTTTCCGATACTCATTAGAGCAGCGGAAATACAAACAACAAGTATATACAAAAGCTAACCTATAAATATGAAAGACAATAAAGAAAAAAAAATAGCAAACCCTAACACATTCGTTTAACATGGTTTGGATATTAGGGCTCCTATTCCACAACTATCCATAAGGTAGACGATCTCAATCCATTGGTGGATGATTTCCCGGAAAGCTTCAACTAGCTCAAGCTCCTTATCGGTGGAGAAACCTCACCACAAAGTACTTGAACACTCACTCTTGATCACCAAGAGAGCTTTGGAGACTCTAATAGGGATTCACTCCTATTGTCATCACCCAAGCCAGTCGCCCTAAGTTCCATTATATAGAGCTTGGGAAAAGCAGCCAAGCTATTTCTATTGTTACCAATCGACTGCTCACACAATCAGTCGGTTGGTTCTCTGTAGAATTCGACCGTTACAACCCTAACGTCTTGATGTCAGTCAACTGGTGTCAGAACCAGTCAACTGGTCCACTTTAGTTGAAATAACATAAACATTCTGTTCTCTCCCCAGTCGACTGGTAAACCCTAAACCTAGGGCTTACCCCTAGTATATTCTCTCAGCACTCGTCCTCGTCCACACAACCTCGACCTTTCCTTCTAGCCTCCTCTATCAGCCTTGTGTCCCTCAGATGTTTCCCCATCCTTCCTGATTTATCTTCAAGAGCTTCTTTCGGCCTTTTCCCTATTGTTGGGTCTTCTATTGCTAAGAGCTCCTCGCTCCAGGACTTAAACCTTGCCAAGTCACACTTGGACTTACGTTGCTAAGACTACATAATTAGACTTACACCGCCAAGTCTCCACTTAGACTTTCAACATTGCCAAGATCACACTTGGACTTTTCCTTTGCCAAGATCACACTTGGACTTTACCTTGTTGTACTTGCATCCTGCACACTCACAAGATCATATCAAATATAACAAATAACATAACCTAAACCTTTGCCCAAATATCAAAACCTAGGGTCACACTGATTGCTCCAACAATCTCTCCCTTTTTATGTTTGGCAATAGTAAATAAGCAATCTACTCATGCTTATATCATAGAACCTAATCCTAGGCTCCTCTTTCCCCTAAGCTCCCCTTTGAGTTAGGATTTCTTGCAAAAATATTTAAGTTTCCTACTTAAACATAAACTTCTTCCCCTTTATCATACATCATAAAAAGCTACAATAATATCCCAATTATTGGATTATTTAACCTCTAATAACCTTAATTATCATATATTAATGTAGGCCCCTTGGCAGCCGGCTAGAGGGGGTAAATATCCCTACAAAAATAACATGAACCTTCCTCGAACGTTATAGCTTAATTAAACTAACACTTGCATAAAATAAATAAAAAACTAGAAAGAAGAGGCACAACAAGGTTTACTTGATTACAATCGGAGAGGTTGTTAATCCAAGGAAATTGAAACTCACTATCAAAGTCTCCTTCAAGAGGAGAAGCCTCTTACAGTGTTGATGGCTCACAAACGAGTAGTAGAACAAACTAGAAGGGTTTACAAGTGTTGTTCTAAACCATTTGAACCAATGCTGTATTTATAACCCTGATGGGGCCACCTGGAAGGGTTCCAGACGCCGCCAGGGGGATAAAACTTTATCCCTGTCACAACACAACGCGCCACATCACATTTTGGATAAATTTTGGTTCCGAGCGCCCAGAAGGGTTCCGGGCACCCGGACCAGAAGTTGACTTTTCAGTCTGGGTCATCCGCTCCGGTTCCGCTCACATTGATTTGGGTCTTCCGCTCTGGCTCTACTCGCTTGGGTGATCTCAGCCATTCAGAATAGGACTACTCGAACCTAACTTCCGGCCTTCAAGTAATCTTCTGCTCCGGCTTCTCATTCTTCGGAAATGCAGCATACCTCCTTCTCGTTCGCCCACGTACTCTTCCGTAGCACCTCGTCCCTCGGACGTACCAAGCCCGTCGGCTCTCTCCATGCCGTCCTTCTCACTAGCTACATCTTTCACTTGACTTCATGTCCTCTTAAGTTCCTGCACACTTAGACACAAGGGTTAAAAACTGGCAGGATCTAACTTTACTTGGTTGATCACATCAAAACTACCATAAGGTACTTACAATCTCTCCCTTTTTGATGTGAGCAAATCCCAAGTTAATGTTGGTGCGGAAAGCATCCGATGATTGAACCTATGTTTTGATTATGTCAAAGGGTTCAAGTTAAGTTGTTTTATTTTCTAATATGTGTAAATGAGTTGTGCAGGAAAGTCCTAAGTGTACTTAGGCAAAAGTCCTAACTGCAGTTAGGCAGGTGGAAAAGCCTAGGGGGTGGTAACCCTAGGTGAAGAAAAGTCCTAGCTGTGGTTAGACAAGGAGGAAAAATCCTAAGGGGCGGCAACCTTAGGTCCTAGGGGGTGGTAACCCTAGGTGGTGGAAAACCCTAAGGGGCGGCAACCTTAGGTCCTAGGGGGCTGGTAACCCTAGGTGGTGGAAAACCCTAGGGGGTGGTAACCCTAGGCAGAAAGTCTAGTCGGTCTGGAGGACCGGACTGGCAATAGGCATGCTCTCCTGAGTGGAGTAGGTGAGGACGTGTTCCCCATGGAGGGAACAGTAGATGTCGGTTCGACCTAGCATTTTCGGTCAGAAATTTGAAGTTAGAATCGGATAGTCCAGTGACTGTCAAACTTTATATTCATGCTATTATGTGCTAACTTTGTGTTGCAGGATATTTTTTGGGACTAACATATCTTGCAGGGACAAAGGAGAAAGCTTTGCCTCAGATGAACAGTACCCGAGGCGCCCTCCATGGAGCTTGGAGGCGCCTTGGGTGCAAGGGCTGAGGAGTGCACGCAACAAGGCTGGAGGCGCCCTCAAGGAGTGCTGAGGCACCTTAGACAACCTTGAAGGCGTCCTCCATGGGATTGGAGGCACCTTCAAGAGGATCAGCGATGACTTCTTCCGAGCTCATCCACGCTGCGGATTCGGCGCAGATGAGGGAGCCCTCAAGGAGATTGAAGGCACCCTCAATGGGCTTTATAAGGAGGTCTCAACCAGCAGCTTTGATCAATCACTTCTAGAGCATCCATTAACTGTTCGCTGCTAACAAGCTGATCCAGTTAAGCTACAACGAGCCATCGACAACCTAACACTTCAGTTTTACGATTTCTTATTGTCGGTATAAATTTCTAGTGTATTTAATTGTAATACTTGATTGTACTATTTTCCAAAATTATAGTTGTTGTCCAAAGTAAACGCTCAATGAGCGTGGGCCTTGGAGTAGGAGTCACCACATGCTCTGAACCAAGTAAATCCCTGTGTTTGCTTGTGTTATGATTTATTATTCCACTGTGTTTTACTCGTTGATTTTTCGAATACGAAAAGTGAAAGCCACGAGCACTATTCACCCCCCTTAGCACGTCTCAATCCAACAATTGGTATAAGAGTGGGATCGCTTCGATTTGGTGCAACCACCAGTCAAACATATTTTTATTGGTGATTTTTAGTTTTTCAGAGTCGATCGAAATCAGTATTCTTGTCGCCTTCCGATCCAGTTTTTTTTTTCAAACTTTTTCCTCGAAGTTGGTGCAACACCACTCAGGATCGTATTTTATTTCCCTTTTAAACCACACTACTAATCCAGGATCAAGTCCTGTGACAAGTTTAGCTTTTTTTTTTTTGTGTGTGAAAGAATTTATGGCTCTCCAAGAAGGCTACAGTACAGCCCGACCTCCGCTCTTCATCAGAGAAGATTTCGGCTACTGGAAGGGCCGAATGGAGTCGTATCTTCAAACACACTTTGAAGTCTGGATGATCATCAAAACTGGTTTGGAACTTCCAACTAACGACGTTAGCAAATCGACCTCGTGTGAGAACTGGGATGCAACACTAATAAAGAAGGTAGAAGCAAATGCTAAAGCAACCTATACACTTCAGTGCGGCCTAACCAAGGAGGAGCTGAACCATGTCGTCCCATTCTTGAGCACTAAAGAATTGTGGTAAAAGCTGATCGAGTTGCACAAGGGCAGGTCTGATACAAAGGTAAGTAAGCGTGACTTACTACTTAATAAATTATACAATATTAAAATGTAGGAAGGTGAGACGACCAGCCAACTCCATGCCTGAGTACAAGATCTGCTCAATGAACTCCACGCAATAGGACAGAGAGTAGAAAACTGCAACATCCTAAGGTATGCCCTAAACGCCTTTCCGAGGAATACCTTGTGGGCATCCATGGAAGATGCTTACAAGGTTTCTAAGGATCTATCCTTAATTAAGCTAGATGAACTATTTGCTGAATCTAAATTTGAATTGCATGAACAAGTTAACGCTCAATCAATCGAGAAGGGTATAGCTTTGATTGCAGATACAAGTAGAGTGCACAAACTAAAACCAAGATGAAGAATCAAACCGGAGTCAGAAGAAGAACCTGATTCGGATGACGATGACGACGACGAGCTCATGACCGAACTCATCAACTTGGTGAAAAGGCTCTACAAAAATAAGAAGAGCTTCAATAAGAAGGACGTCAAGAAAGTGATCCAATCCAAGGAGGCCCAACTAGTCTCAAAGATGAAGTTCGAAGTAACCTGTTATGAATGCAATCAAAAGGGACATATCAAAGCAAATTGTCTGAATCAAAAGGATGCGAAGAAGCAACGAAAGAAGAAAGCTCTTAAGGTGACTTGGGACGAGTATTCTTCAGAAGAGTCCGATAATGAAGAACTCGAACAGATGAGTTTCCTTGCAATGACGACCCGGGACCAAGTCAACGAATTCGAAAGCGAGGATGAATCAGAAGCTGAGTCTGAGAGAAGCCACGGATCCGTATCCATTTCTGAAGGGCCTAACCCCTCTGTAAGTACTTCTCGGTTATACAATTTAATTAATTATCTGATGCATAAATTAGCTAAATCCAATGTTCGGATTGTTGGTGCAATATTCTCGAGGTCAAGGTTGACCTGGTTGACTGAGCTTGAATTGGGTCAAGCTCGAGTCTTGATGTTTGGTTTTTGATGTTTGACAATGCATGTAGACAATACATGGAGATTGCAAGTGCAATTGTTCATGTGGGTAGATTGTGAAGGTGAGTCAAGTAGGTCAAGGTTGACTGGATACTTGACTGGAATATCCTGGTGGGTGAAGCCAGGTGAAAGTCCTGGTGAGTGAAGCCAGGAAGTTGTGAAAAGTCCTAACTAGGAGGTTAGGCAGAAAGAAAGTCCTGGTGAGTGAAGCCAGGCAGTTGTGAAAAGTCCTAACTAGGAGGTTAAGTAGAAAGAAAGTCCTGGTGAGTGAAGCTAGGCAGTTGTGGAAAGACCTAGTGAGTGAAGCTAGGCAGAAGGAAGTCCTGGTGAGTGAAGCTAGGCAGAAGGAAAGTCCTAGTGAGTGAAGCTAGGCAGTTTAGAACACCTGGTGAGTGAAGCCAGGCATATGGGAAGTCTTGGTGAGTGAAGCCAGGCAGAAGAAAAGTCCTGATGAGTGAAGCCAGGCAGAAGGAAAGTCCTGATGAGTGAAGCCAGGCAGATGGAAAGTCCTAGTGAGTGAAGCTAGGCAGGTTGAAAAGTCCTAGTGAGTGAAGCTAGGCAGGTTGGAAATCCTGGTGAGTGAAGCCAGGTGAAAGACCTAGTGAGTGAATCTAGGTAAAAGTCCTGGTGAGTGAAACTAGGCACGAGGAAATCCAGATGAGTCAAGGTTGACCAGACATCTGGTGAATGCACAAGTAGGTCAAAGGGATTGACTCTTGGCACAAGGAGAAAAAGTCCAAGTGGGTCAAAGAGATTGACCAGACACTTGGTGAGGGAGTACTAACAGGTCAAGGGTGACTGGATGCTAGGCATGATGGACCAACAAGTCATTGTTGACCGAATGTTGGTCTAGGGGGCTTTGGACTTGGTTTTGGGCAAAAATCAGGAGCTGGATCGATCAGCCGATTGATTGACTCATACCCAATCGATTGGTTGATCGATTGTGTGAGTCCCCACGAGAATTCTCTTCCCAATTGATCAAGTGATCGATTGGGGGGAATCACCGCGCAAACAGAAAGCCTCCCAATCGATCAGCCGATCGATTGGGAGCCTCCAATCGATCAGCCGATCGATTGAGAGGTCCTGCTTTCACGTGATAAGCGCTGGATCGATCCGTCGATCGATCCAGGCGATTTTCAAGAGCACATAGGTGCTTTGGATCGATCGACCGATTGATCCAAAGCCTCCCCAATCGATTGGGAGCAATCCAATCGATTGGAATCCGACCGTTGGTGCTGGATAAAGCCGTTGTCGAGCTCTTCTTTCGCCATGACTAGCACTGTTCATCTCCGATCTTCACCTCAAGCTCCACAGCGATTCTTCCTTCCTCACAGCCAAATCTTGAAGACTCTTGGAGACAAGTGTAGGCACACTTCCAAGGTTCAAGAGGCAACAACAACAACAAGTAAGCAAGAAGAAGAAGTTTTTATTTACATCTTTTGTATTTTCTTCTTGTGTGAGCTGTATTTGTTGTGTGGGGTTTGTACAAAGCTTCTCCGCCTTCGGTAGTTACCGTAAAGGAGTATTTTTCATAGTGGAGAGTGCTTGAGGGTGTGGATCCTTGGATTAGTCACCTCACCTTGAGATGGATACCAACTAAATCCTTGTGTTAGTATTGTAGTGTGTGTTTCTTTATTTTCCGCTGCACATCATCATCAAGAAATGAGTACGACGAGCGCGATAAGCTATTCACCCCCGCTCTAGCTACATTTCGACTCTAATAAGTGGTATCAGAGCGAGGTCGCTCTTTATCGAAATCATCGCTGGAAGGGGCAAAAAGACTAGAGGGTGAAGAAGTTGGAGCAAAATTCATCAAGTCAAGAATTCATCAAAAGATCAACTTCAAGATAGAATTCAGAGATGAATTCAAATTTGACACGAGGGTGCCTCCACCATTCACTTCAACAAGCTTCGATCTTTGGAAATCAAGGATAGAAAATTTCTTGATGGTGGTGATAGAGCAATGGTTTGCTCTAATGGAAGGCTTCGAAGCTCCAACAAATTCAAAGGGTAAAATTCTCAAGAGAAGCAAGTGGAGCCAAGAGCAAATCCAAAGGTGCAAGGCGAATGACAAGGTAACCAAATTATTGGTTAGTTTATTGCCAAGCATAAATATATGCAAAATTGGGGAATTTGAAGATGCAAAAGAATTGTTGAGCAAGTTGGTCAAGCTTCATGAAGAACCCTCCATTATACCAAATCAAGATAAATCCAAAGAGGGAAACTCATTGGAGCAAGACCAAGAGGAGGAGGATTCCGGGGTTGAGAGATGCTCAACATCGGAAGAAGAAGTCCTAGAAGCTTCATCCTCAAAGGAGTGCAACCAAAAGAGCAAAAAAGGAGCATATTCCTTGTTTCATGTACAAGAGGATGATGAAGAAGAAGCCTCCATCTCCGGATCAAGAAGGGATGAAGATGAAGAATCTTCCACCTCCAAAAGTCAAGTCAAATCATTTGGAGGATCATCATTGTCGGATCAAGAGGAAGCCTCTACATCTGGATCAAAAGAAGAAGATGTCACCCCTACAAGCAAAGGTATAACAATTTCAATTATTAATAACAAAAATCATATCATTTACTTTGAGTGTAGGGAACATAGACATTATAAGAGCAAGTGCCCTAAATTGGCCAAGAAGAAGGGCTAAGTGACATCAAAGGGCAACAAGAAGCCTAAG
>JBBMJZ010000048.1:3882994-3896447 GCA_037833815.1 Zingiber zerumbet | reverse complement strand
TTTAATAATATAAGAATATGATATACATGAGTCCATACAATCATCAAATGATTGGCTCTAGGGCTCTAACTAACATTGATAAGTCAAAGAAATAAATACTAAGTATACGTGCTTGTTATTATATCGGGATTAAGAGAACACACATCCATAATAACAGAGGTTCTGTTCTTTTATGCAGTCAGTATAAATCGAACAACCTCAAATGGTCCTGCTTAATACACACATAGTGTACTAGTGTAATTTTATAGTCAAGACAGACTAATATCAAATTACACTACAATCGTTCCAATGGTTTGTCCCAATCCATCTTGGTTGTGAGCTACTATTTATAATTTATAAATAACCGATAATGTGATCTTCTGTGTGGCACCACACACCACATTATCTACAATATAAATTAAACAGACAACTGCATTAACATATATATAAATATAAAATGCAAACATTTGACCAAAATGATTCTCATTTTAAAATATTTCAGAACAGATGTTCATACAAAAGCTAGATTTATAGTATACACCATATAACATTCACAATATCTTTATAACATAAAATCTACTATAATTGCAATAAAAAATTATAAGCTATAATGCCAGGGGGTAGCACCCCTTGTGGGGGTTAGAGGTAGCGCCCCCGACGTAAAATTATTTTGTATACTCATTGTATGAGTTGCTTCCATGCCCGAGACCTTGCTGTTCACAATAGTTTGACCGAGATCTTGTTGTTCACAACAATTTTAGTCGAGACCTGGCTGCTATATTTCTATCGAATGAAATTAGCTATAATACACATTCATAACATGTATAAAGATGCTATATCCTTTAGTTTATTCAACACAAACTTTGTTTCATTCCCAATAGAAACAGACTCATAATCATGTAAATCATAGTAAACATCTCATGCAATTTCTATATTACATATAAAAATCTAATTACTACTTAGTATATGCCTTCACAAGTGGCTCTAATACCACTGCAAGCATCTAGAGTGCTAAACACACAAAAAGTGTAGCAAAAAAACTAACTAGATCCTTTCTAAAAGATCCATGCGAAGAAAAATCATATACTAAGTTTGTTAAAAGAGAGTTATACCTTTGTTGTGTACCTTTCATAATCCCGATAGCAACTTTTCTTTGGATGCAATCTTAATACGATCAAGTGTTCACGTCTCTACTGTATCCACATGAACACATTCCGTCCACCGTACTAACACAACTTCAGAGAAGAACTACCTTCATGTGCTAGCAAGCAAGAGTGGGTCAGCCAAAGAGGAAGAAGGCAAATTCTTTTACACAAAAATGAATGAGACAAACCTTTTGTACTCATCCAAGGAATACCAAAGGTCATTTGACTTTTGGTTTTCCTTTGATTAATGATCCATTAATCTCTATTAAGGTGAATTAACCCTCTTATGTCTCTTGGTCTTCTTTGATTAATAATGAATTAATCTCTATTAATATTCGTTAATCTCTTAATAGGTTGGATTAGTATATTAGATTAACCATTAACCCAATAAGTCATTAACCCAATAGCCTAATCATCTTATAATTGGTTCTTAGGGCTAATACTAATATTAATTTGGTTACTTTTCTTTATATACTTGGTTACTTTTATTTATTGTTGCTTCGATATTAACAATGTATAATTTCCTATAATGTTGTATTAGATTTATCATTAAAGGGTATTTCTCCATCATTGAATGATGATAATTTATGTGTTTATTCACTTTAATATAGATAACTCAGGGAATGAAGACAAGAAAAACTATCAACTTATTTTAAAGTAAAAAAGCATGCATTGACAAGTTAAGGGGCATTCTCCATTTAATATTGATATTTCAAATTCCAACGATCAATAAGCTAACAAATCTCCTTTAATTGTTGTTGATGTCAGCTCACTTGAACTTGATCCAACATTACATACTCTAATATGAAAATATCTTATTAATCAAAGGAACAAAACTAGATGAGGTTATATTAAAATATGGCCATATAACGTATTAAAAATGAATATCCACCGACCAAATTTGGAAGTCAAAATCAACATTTCTAAAGTCATTGGTTTAAGAAATTTATTTCGTTAGAGTACTATCCACAACATACAGGGATAAGGATATGATGATGTTATCAACATGCATAGCTCTTGGAATGGATTTTAGGTTCTTTTCTTGAAAGATTGTTAATGTACATATTAGGTACATTATTTCGCTCATCGAATTTAACTAGCATTAATTGCAGTAGCTGAAAAGAGGTATCCATTTGGTTATTCTGCTCAAAATTGAATTCTATTTCTAATCTCATTAATGCATCTCCTAAACATCATGTTGAGTTACATTTTGCTCAAAGAATTGAAGTTGCACATATAGTAGTTACTAATGAACGTGATACTAATAGAGGATGTAATCAAATTAAAAATTCCTATGCCATAACAAGATTCATTGGAGTTCTAATTTTGACTCAATTTGTGAGATTATTGATATGTATAGCTATGTGATTACAGTATTAGAAAACATGGTGGATGATGGGTCTAACTTCGTTCGTGGTGAAGCTAGAGGTTTTTGTAGGATTGAAGAAATGCTAGAGGAGGAGGAGGAGGGGGAGGGGAGGGGGGGGGGTGTGAATAATACTAGTTTCTTTTTCAAAAACTCCAAGAGTATGCAGAGGAATTAAAAGAAAAACAAATACAATACTAACAAGATTTATTTTTACTTTGTTCACAACTTGTGTTACTAGTTCAAGGCTCACGATTATTAATCACTTTCATTGGACAATCCATTAAAGATTCAACAAGTACAAGAAACTTCGATTACAAATGATGAAATGCAACTAATAAATGAACAATTTGACTGACAACTCGAAAAGATTGTTGTTGTCTTTCTGCAAGCACATGGAAATATCATTAAGTAATAAAATATCGATCCACAAGGATTATTGATTAAGCACTAACTGAGTTTGCAAATCAAGTTATCTAGAAAGTCAAGTTTGTGTGTGGTCGCAAGAACAAGAGAGAAAGAGAGTTGAGAGAGTAAGAGAGAAAGGTTTGAGAGAAGGCCTAGAGTAGAGGTGGTCAAGGGAAGGCAAGTGGCCAAAGGAAGAAGTTAGATGTGGGGGATGGTTCTAGGATTTCAGTTTCACCATAATGCTATAAACACCTAATCTATGTTTAGTTTTCTATCCTCAATTGTTATTTATATTGGTAGACTATCCTATGGTATCCGATGTGAACTTTTGAGACTACGTTGACGTATCTATTTCAATTTGTCATCTACTTTTAGAGCGATAGAGCTGAGGGATTGCTTTCTTAAGGAGATCCCTATCACGTGATCCCACAACCCCCAAGTTGCCTTCTCTTACTTCGTGTCAATGAATTGAAACCAATTTATTAAGATCTATGATAGCCTATTGCTCCTCATGACATACTGATATACTTTCTACTCTCCATGTCTCAAGTTTCTATAGATTAGAGGATTGGGCTATCCTTTTGGTTCGTCCCCGCACCTCATGGGATATGAATCTTATGCTTCTCTCTCTCTCTCTCTCTCTCTCTCTCTCTCTCTCTTCTTTTGGGATTCTAATTTTTCTAATGAGTTGCTATGATCGGAGTTTATCTAGTAGCCAAAATGTAGTTGAGAGGTTACCTAGGAAGTAAGAGTATTAGTTTGGCTTTATGAATCATAACTATTTTCATAAATATCTACAATCAAAGTCAAGCATCGTGTGACGAGAACCTAAACTAAGCCAACACTCAAATTCTTCCAGTAAAAATAATGCTCACTTCATGCTACTATGGATAAGAAAAAACTAGATCACTAGGCATACCGGCAAACATAATAACAACAACATAAATATCTAGAACTAGTGTACTAGCATCTTGCTATGAGGAACAACTAAATAGTGACATGATATATGATGCAACTAGAAGAAAATTTTATTATACAAAGAGAAACATGACAAAACTAACCACCAACCCAACATATATACATCCCCTAGACTTAAACTTTTCAATGTTTCAATAAAATTCATAAATCTAATTTAGAGGAGGTTTATTGTAAGAGGAGTTACCAAGTGATGCGTGTCGAGAGTCTAAGTCATTCATGGATGTGTGTTGAGTGTTTAACTCATTCATGTGTTGAAGTGACTCCTCCATTTGGAAGTTTCACTTCTCCTCTTTGAAACCTACAAAAAGAAGATTCGGCAAGTAAAACCAAGAAGCGGGATTGGGATGAAATTAAACAAAATAAAAAGTTAAAACTATAAAACAAAAGAAAAACTTAAACTAAAACAAAAAAAGAAACTTGGGTTGTCTTCCAAGAAGTGCTTATTTACGGTCATAAGCTTAACCCCTTTTTAGGTTCACCAAAGAGTATCTTTTAAACAATGATTGTACTATAGTAAGATGCCTCCAAACTTTCTTGTCAAGAGTTCTTGGCCTTTCATCAAATATGCTCTCCTTCAAAGGGTCATCACGAAGTTGTCCATGTGATTGCTTGAAACATCTATCATTCCACAAATATATTCAAGAAAAGGATGGTTAGTAAACTTAGATAAATCAAATAAAATTTCACCAACATCAATCATCATAGAGAGTAAATCATCAAACATAATTTTAGATGTGGATAGGAAAGGCTCTAGCTTCGGTAGTAGTGCCACTAAAAGAGGTAATTCTTGGGGCTTTGCCTCCACTACATAAGTCCCTACACTTTTATTATAAAAAAAAATTCAAATCCTGCAACATCCATAGTGCCAATTAGTTATACGACCAAAGGAAGTAATTTTTGAGGCATTGCATTCACAGCACAAGTCCCTACACTTCCATCACAACATTATCATAGGTAGAACAGAACATATTAATATTAACAACATCAATAGACACAACTAAATCTTTTTATTCAATTGATGCCTTAGTGCCTTCATCCTTGTGATCCTGATTATTTTGAGTTGCAATAAAATTTTCCCACTTAAATTGTAAGTTGTGAATTCTACTACAAATATTGATTGTATGACCTATTGCTTCATACATTTTGCAATACAACTGTTGTGGTCACTGAAGATAGTCGGAGAGGATGCCCCATTTTTCTGTGCACTCGATATGCATGATCTAAAATCATCAAGCAATATCGACATCATGCCATCTTACATGCAAAGCTCACAATAATAGTCAAAAAAATTCACAACATCCAATAGGTCGAACCATTGAGTTTAAGCATCTAGCTTGCTTATAAAGAAAACATTGTCCACCTAAAATAGAGAGGTCAAAAAGGGCATCCAAGCATTAGAAGAAGGAATGAAAGATATCGTAGAAAAGAAATAAAGAAAGAAATCTAGATTAACTAAATTTCTAATTAACTAATATTAATAAAAAATAGTCCTCAGCAATGACACCAAAAATATTTTATCTATCTGTAAGTGCACAAAAATTCTTCAAGTAAAAAATATCGATCCATAGGGACTATTGATTAATCACTAGCTGAGTTCGCAAAGTAAGTTATCTAGAAAGTCAAATTTGTGTGTGGTCATTGTTGGATCGGATGAGTGCGATAGAGGGGGGGGGGGGGGTGAATCTCGCACTTTTAAAATCTTTTCTTTTTGTATTAGAATGTGCAATGGAAACTAGAAGACTCATTTCGGTTACTTGGTTAAAAGCCGAGGTTGACTTCTACTCTAAGTCCCACGATCCTTAATCGCACCGATGGACAATCCACTAAAACTCTTCTTTGCAAAACCTCAGAAAGAAGCAGTGCATACAATATACAAGATAGTAATACCCTACTATCTTGTAAGAGTTTTAATTACAATTGCATGCAAAAGAAAGTTATACCGACAGTGTATACAAGTTGAGGCTCGGCCATCACTTCTTGAAGCAGTAGATGAGTAGTCATAGCACGAATCACAGCTTGATCAGAGATGAACTTCGAACCAAACAGATTGCAATTTTTCAACCACAGACCTCGAGCTCTCTTTTATAAGAATTGTCGATGTTGGGTCGACCAAACCAGCTCCCTTCCATCTTCACTGAGATCTGATGCTGATTCGATCTTCGGCAATAAATGATCATTAAGGGTTTGGTAGACCGATCACTCTTTTCAGTCGACCGAACATGCTCCTTCCCTATTTGTCGAGATTTACCAAGATTCACATTTACTGTCGCCTTTAATGTTGATCGTTTGGTCGACCGATCCTCTGGTTCAGTCGACCGATCAGTGTAGTTTCCTTCTCTGCTTCTGATCGATCTGAAATGTGCTGAGTCATCAGGTTCGGTCGACCGATCCTCTGGTTCGGTTGACCGATCAAGCTTCAATCGGAATGTGCTTCGCTTTGGTCTAAATTGATCTCTGGTCTAAGTCAAGCTAGTTCAGTCGACCGATCCATAGGTTCGGTCGACTGATCAGGCCGAATCTATAACACAGAGTTAAATAAAGTATTCCTGCAACACAAAGGTTAGCACAGTAATATATAATGCATGAGTAATATTAGATAGTAGAACTGTCTTCATCTCAACTTGGAAAACTTTCCGATTTCTTCAGTTGGATCAGTGACCTTAGGTTGTTCCATTTAGGAACACAACCCCACTGTCGCTTCTCCAGTTGCTTACCTTAGCTTACCTGTCAAACATTGGTCTTCCAGACTTGTTTGGACTTTCTCTGCTCAGTGTCTGATCACTTGATCTACTAAGGCCTTTCCTGCAATACTACATTAGCCAGCAACAATAATAGTAATACAGAATTCTATGATAAAACTAAACTTAGAATCACCAAGATCTGCTGGTCCGATCGACCGCGTGCGATCGACCGCGTGCGATCGACCGAAAATCATCTAATCAACCTTGCTTGGAGTTCTTTCCTCCAAGACTTCTCGTTACCTAAGGTTATCTCCCCCTAGAATTTTTTCCATTTGGTTTTACTCACCAGAACCTAAGGTTACCACCCCCTAGGATTTTCTCCACTTGGCTTCACTCACCAAGACTCAGTATTCGGCTACCCAAGGATCAGGTCCTTTAGACCTATCCACCTGGCTTCCATGATCTACCAAGATTTCCTCTCCCTAGACTACAACTAGGACTCAGTATTCGGCTACCCAGGGATCAGGTCCTCCAAACCTATCGAATTCACCTGGCTTCCACGATCTACCGAGATTCCCCTTGCCTAGCCTACAACTAGGACTTTCCAAGACTAAGCTCTAATAAATATACTTAAACATATTTGTCAGATATTAAAACCTTGGAGGTCGATTGCGCCAACAGTCACAAGAATAAGAGAGAAAGATAGAGAGTTGAGAGAGTAAGACGTTTGAGAGAAGGCTTAGAGTAGAGGTGGTCAAGAGAAGTTAAATGGTCAAAGGGAGAAGTTATAATTGGAGGATGATTATAGAATTTTAGTTTCACCATAATGATTGTAAATACCTAATGTATATTTGGTTTTCTATCCTCAATGGTTATTCATGTAGGTAGACTATCCTATGGTATCCGATGTGAACTTTTGAGACTACACTGGCATATTCATTCCAATTCATCATCTACTTTCAGAGTGACAGAGCTGGGAGATTGCTTTTTTTAAGGAGATCTCTGTCGTATGATCTCACAACTCCTGAGTTGCCTTCTCTTACTATGTGTTAATGAATTAGAACCGATCCATTAAGATCTATGATAGCTTATTACTTCTCATGGCATATTGATCTACTTTCGTAGGCAACTCTCCACATCTCGAGTTTCTATGGGTTGGAGGATTGGGTTCTCGTTTAGGTTCATCCTTGCATCTCATGGGATACAAATCTTGTACTTTTGACATTAAGATTGTGTGTACATAGTAGGCCTGCAACACAAACATACATGCAAATATTTTAACTCAATAGATTCAATAAAATAGTATTTACAAATCAAAAGGGCTAATCCCTAACCCTAGAATCTGGAGATCTACTCCATAGAGAAGGATATACAATTAAGAGACAAATAAAATGACAATCTACAACTCAAGACATGAAATAAAGAAAAGAGAATGTTTGTCAATGTGATGCTGGTATCTTTGGAAGTATCTCCGAGCTCTGACGGTGGACAAATCATCTTAATGGATGAAGATGGATGCTCTAGGATTTCCCTTAGAGGGGAAAACCCTCACCCAAAGAAGGGAGCTTAGCCCCCAAAATCATCAAAAGAAGGGTTTCCTTCACCCTTTTATATCTCCCCAAGATGTCTAGATATCTAGATTTGTTGGGCTCCGCCAAAATGGGGGTTTTTAACCATTAAACATAATTTTCTCAGATTAGACCCTAAATTAAAGTTATAGATCTTGAAATTATCTAACTTTTGATAGATTGTACAACCTATGGTTCAAACTGAGCTAAAAGTTATGACTATTCAAAATTTAGTATGTAGTACAGTTTAGGATGCTGACACGTCCATGCCTACTAGCACAGTTTGACCATGGTTAACACTAGAACATGGCCATAATTGACACGGCTGTGACCACTAGCATGGCCGGGCCTGGTGGAAGCTATTGTTTTCATTTTAGTACTATTTTATTCATGATTTCTTATGTATGAACAAGCTTGTGTCATGAGACATCGCCGGAGCATGTTCCTTGATTAAAGCTTTATTTTGATGGTATTTTGAATCCCTTTATCTTCTCAAATGCTTCATGTGTTGGCTTGATAATGAGGCTCAATAATGAGGTATGACTAGTCAGTGTTGAGCCTTTTTTCACATCATTCTTTGTCTTTCTTGGCCATAAGGAGCACGGTTGTGTCGTGGAACACGACTAGAGTGTGCTTCTACATCCAACTTCACATTCCAAGGGATTTATGCTTCATTTGATTCTAAAAACATGCCCTATCAATGAAAACAAGCAAAGATCAATTCTCTGAACTATCAAAAGTAATGAAATTGCATAGAAATTTGATGTGAAAATGCAAATCATACTCATAAAATGCAACAAGATATATGCTAAACAATACTTAAAAATAGGTTTAATCTACACATATCGAATGTAGACTTGGATGTTGTTATCAGAGTAGTGTTTTAGGGAAATAGAGATGTTTAGCGTAGCACAAATCTTGTTTGAGCTTAGAAGATAGGTATTTCGAGCTGTTGGTCGAAGGCTCTTTTATAGGCCATTCCAGGTGTCTGGATCCCTTATAGGTGCCTCCACCGAGGCCTATCTGATCCACCTTCATTGCCAACTTATCCACTTCTAGGCACCTGAATCCCTTCTAGGTGCCTCGATCGCTGACGTGGCGAGTTCTAGGAAAAGCTTTATCTTGGCCGAGTATATTCCATCACATACGCCTGGAGTCCTTCTAGGTGTCTGGATGTTGATGTATGCCAACCAATCAAAGGTTGCCATCTCATCCTGCCATGTATCGAGGTCATCAGGGATTTGGATTCCTTCTAGGCACCTGTATCAACATAGGACACCCGGATCCCTTCTAGGTGCCTAGATTAGCTATTCTATAATTTTTGATTTCTGCATTATAGAGTTAGCACAAAAACATGATAATATAAAATAGAATGATTTGACAGTCTTTAGACTATTCGGTCTTGACTTTTGGATTTCTAATGAAATCCTAGGTCGAACTAACACCTATTGTTCCCTCAACAAGGAACACATCCTCACCTACTTTTCTTAGGATAGTTTACCTATTGCCAAACATCTAATCCTCTAGATATATTTGGATTTTGTTTATCATCTAATCTTGACCTTTGGGACTTCCTACTAGATGTATAGTGCTCAACCGTCGAGACTTCTGCTTGCCTGGTGTCCTTGATCCCTAAGACTTCTCGTCCAATGTCCTTAACTGCTAGGACTTCTGCCCGATGTCCTCGATCTGCCAAGTCTTTTGTCCAGTCTACTTGACTAGGACTTCTTTTGTCCAGTCCACTCAACTAGGACTTCTTTGCCTACCTTCAACTAGGACTTTCTTGCACACTTAGTCAAGTTTATTAGACCATAATATAACTTAACTTTGAACCTTTTTCTAATATCAAAACAGGTTTGATTATCTAGTTCTTTCAACACTAATAATCTCCCTTCTTTTTGATAATGATAACTAAATTTAAAGTTAAGTAAAATATAAAGAACATAGCATATTATTTCCAACAAGTTAACCTTGAAAAAAATTAACAAGTTAAAGATTTTCAAACACAAGTTAATGTTCCGTTCTCCCTTTGTAAAAATAACATTTTATCACTAGTTTAAAGAGTTTCACAAGTTAAGGAAAAAACGCTTAAGGATTTTAAAGAAACATTTAAATAAACATGCTTCCCGTGAGTTAAAGCACTCCTCTAAATGAATTTTGAAAGTACACTTTAACTTTTCTTTATTTTTGAAAATATGTTTATCTTCAACTTTTCTCCCCTTTTGATATATATCAAAAAAACATTTAATAGAGGGGAAAAAATTAATAGTTTGAAAACTTTTTGAAAAGATAAGTTTTGAATAATGTTTCTAAAGATAAATTTTAAAAAGTTCAAGAGAGTTTTCAAAGACAAAAAAATTTTGAAATAAAAAAATTTTCAAAGATAGACAAATTTGGAAATATTTCAAAAAAATTTCAAAGACAAGTTTTTAATAGTAGATTTGAAAGAAATTTCAAAAACTTATTTAAAAACTAGTATAATTTTGACATAGTTTGAGGTTTAAATAAGTTTTGAAATTAGACAAATTTTGATAAACAACAATCTTTGAAAGTTTTTGAATACACATTGAATTTTAAATAAACTCCAAAAGAAAAAAAAATTCACAATGAAGATATATTGAACACAGATTATTGAATTTGATATTTGCAATAATTTTGATAAGGGATAGCAGCACAAGCAATAATCCTATAGTTCAAGTATGGATGATCAAACCAAAGTTTTCCAAGTATATTACAATATTCATTCTTTTCATTATTTGTTCAAATCTAAATTACTCATTTTTATTTTAACTAACTTCCACAAATGGTAAGTTATTTAAAAAATATGACAAATCATTTATTGTAATTGAGCATTATTAAATCTACTAAGTTTAGCTCATTTGTATTGTTCAAGGATAAAGTTGACTTTAGTTTTTCAACTTTTTGAATTTGTTTAATTAATTTAATTTCAAATTAACTGTGATTTCTGTTGGGGATCTTGTGGCTGGCTAGAAGGGGAGTTGAATGGATAGTGCCTCCAATTACTCGCTTTCTACGTATTCATTAGTGTGCAAGTATAATAATATAATACAAATACGACTATGAAAGCTAAAGACAAGAATAAGAAAATGCAAACCGCTAATACAACGATTTACGTGGTTCAGAGATAACTTTCTCCTACACCACGGCTGTCCGTAAGGTAGACGATCCCTCAATCCGTCAGTGGATCAGTCCCCAAAAACTCTGGCTAGCACAATCCTCCTTGTTGGTGGAGAAACCTCGCCACAACTCGATCAAGAGCATTTGGATTACTAGAGCACTAGATGACTACTAATTAGGGTTAACCACCACTAATTTCGTCACCTTGGTCGGCCATCCCAAGCTCCTTCTTATAGAGCTTGGAAGAAAATAGCCCTGCTATTTTACCATTACCAATCGGCGATCCTTACACCAGTCGACTGGTGCCAGCCAATGACTCTCTCAAAGACTCTCTACTAGTCGATTGCTACAGTACATCAATCGACTGCTACAGTACACCAGTCGACTGCTACAGAGCACTAGTCGACTGCTACTTGAACTGCTACAGTACCTGTTGACTGCTATGGTGCCCCGTTGACTGCTACAGTCCCCCCGGATTTTTCCCTGGGTACAATCTCTCATGCCCTCGTACTCTCACGACTTACTTGACTCTTCTTTGCAGCCTAGATCTCTTGCCTTCAAGCCTACTTCCTTTGGCTCTCATCCCTCGGATGCATCCAAGCCCTCGGCTCATCCCAATGCTATCCTTCGCGTATGCCTCAAAGTCACTTCCCTCGGCTCTTGTCCTTGATGCGTTGTCCACGGTCCCTCAGATGCTCCATCCTTCACCGGACCCGAAGCCATCAACTTGAGTCGTATGTGTATCCTACAAATCTGCACACTCACATACACATATCAAATAACGAGGGTAATCCTAAGTTAAACCCTTTGTCCAAACACCAAAACACATGGTCGTACGAACCATTGGGATTGCTCTAATAATCTCCCCATTTTTTATTTTTGACAATACATTTAAGTTAGGGAAAACAAATAGCAAATAAACATATTAATAACAAATAAAATTACGTTGCCAAGGCTACACACTTAGACTTACACCGCCGAATTTAAATGCAAACATGCATTGGAACCTATCACAAGACTCCCCCTACACCTAAGCTCCCCATTGAGCTAGGATTTTCCCATAGGAATTTTTTAAGAACCTATCATAAGGCTCCCCCTACGCAAAGACACTTAAGGTTTTTCCAACTAAACCATACTTCTCCCCCTTTGCCTAACATCCAATTCTCCAACAATATCCCAATTATTGAAAACTTATCATTCAAACTGACTCTAACTCATGTATTTATGCCCCATGGATTTCATACAACTAAACGAGTTGACATGGTCATAATCAGCGCTGAAAAATACTTTCAGGCTGGTATCAGTCGACTGCCCCTTGGTACCAGTTGACTGATCCCCTCAACACAACCATATAGAAGCATTCTGTGGTTGAAAAACACTATTACCAGTCGACTGGTATTGGCACCAGTCGATTGCCCTCATTAAAATGAGCTTACAGATACATTCTGTGCTAAAAAATATTGTTACCAGTCGACTAGTACCCTATTTCTATAAAAATTAGTCTTTTTTGACTAACTTCATAAATGCATTAGAAATTCCATAGACCTCCAAAAATTTTCAAATTTTATGGAGAGGTCTATTTTACCCTTGTATACTTGGGAAAAATATATTACAAAATGTATCTATCACTAATCTTAAGATTGACACAAAATTCAAAACTAGCTAAATGACTCAATTGAACCTTGACCTAATGTCCTAGTTTTAACTTCCTCTTGAAGTATTTGCCCATACCAATCCACAATGTATCCCTAGTATTGGTTTATATGACATCTATACATCCAAAACTAATTATCATGTAATATAACCCCAATGTCATATTTCCTTGCATGAAACACAACCCAATGTGTGTCAATTCCCTAGGTTTCAGACTCAAGTCCGTCTCCAAACCATTTGGCACACTCCATAGCTCATCTAGACTCCTAAGTAAAACCCACTTGAGATCCATTTGCCATGGGTCCCAAATTAACTCTTTGAGCTCCCCCTAGAGCTCCTAACCTTAGTCACCTTCCTAGGTGACTCATCCATAATTGCTAGGCCACATCGGTGCACCTCTGGTAACACTTGGCCTACAAACCTAACCTTCTTAATCTTGGGAACCTTGTTCTTGGTTAACTTTTCCTTACCTTTAAATGACTTTCCCTTGCCATTTATTGACTTCTCCTTGCTATAGTCATATGCAACCCTAGCATA
>JBBMJZ010000048.1:3834573-3846891 GCA_037833815.1 Zingiber zerumbet | reverse complement strand
GTGAGATGGCTGACTGGCAGTAGGGGTGACTTGGACATGTCATTGGCATCATACGCATTGATGCATTTATTGCTTGTGTTTGCTGCATTTATTTACTGCATTTGGATGGATGCATATGTTTGGCATGCATACAATATTTTGATAGCTCTTGGTCTGACGACCTTGTTATACCTATACCCAGGTCCTGGTTAGTACAATTTACTCCTATTTATTTCAGTTGACATTTATCATTCTTATATCAGGAGACTGTACGCATAATTATTACTGTTAGTTATTTTCTTACTATGCATGTCACTTGGTATCCGCTGAGGAGTTAACTCACCCCGTTGATATTACTATTTCAGGTTGAGGCTGTCCGGAGAGTTCTAGTCGCTAGTCCCTTGCAGATCGCAAGGATATTTTGTTTAGACTTTTGGATTTTCTTATTGTACTAGTTTTTGCTTTATAGATTATTGTATGGACTTTTATTGTCGATGTATTTTATTGGGACATGTTCTGTTACATGCCTGCCTGGACGGTAGAAGAGGTAAGTTGACTTTATTTTCATTGTTGAGTTTTGTGTTTTATGGGTGTAGTTGAGTAGGATGTTTTGAGATGGTTTTCCTTATCGTTGCGTTGTTTTAGTTTACTATTATACTGCGTTGATTGTGATACTAAACTGCGTGGTGATTGTATATATTTATTGTTATTTTTCCGGCCGTGTTGGTCGAGGTATATGGGGCCCTGAGGGCATTGTAGAAAGTTTTAGATTGTCACTCGTACAGGGGAGATGCTGCCGAAATTTCTTCGAGTAGAGACTCCCCCGGGGCGTGACATTCTGTCTACGACATTGATTAAGGATATGGCGTCGGAGATTACTTGTACCCATGCTACTTTTCGATTTGTATGTAATCCCACAAACTTTACATTTACAATGCAAATCTTCTCCCTCTACTTTAGGAAGCATCTCAAAATATTGCCACAACTTTGATTTCAAGATTCTCTTTCGTTTGCAACTTCCGAAGCCGGAGGCCTTGTCTTATGAACATGTTTCTTCATCTACAACTAAATCCCTAGTAGTCATAGATATAGTTGGTGCACCCTCTAGTCCCTCCTCCCCACTATCCTCCTCTTGATCAAGATTAATAGGTTAAGGTTGAGAATTCATATTATTGTGGGGAAATAGAATCATGAACCATGGACCCCCTATTCCCCGACTCCTCTCCCCTGCTAACTCCCTAAGCACTTAGCCCTAATAAATTGATCAACAACTCACAAGACACCATATCACTTAAAAAGTCAAAATACGCAAAACGCCTACAAATACAATGTCACACTTGCCACTTATTTACTAAAATACCCTTTTGAACATTAGATTTCCAAATTAAAATATTAAATTAAATTAGTAGAAAGTTATTATTTTTATCCATATGGTAAAAATGTACTCTCTTTTTAAACTATTAAATTTTATATCCAAATTACTCTTTTTCTCCAACTTAGACTTCTTTATAATTATACAAGTAACATTGAACTCACCTTTGAACATTTATAAACATTAAATATTGGGTTGGTATGGGTGGGTTCAGGTTGATGGGTGGCCTAATTCTTAATTCAGGTCAACTCCGGTTAACCAGAACCCAACCCAACCCAAAAAAAATTTCGAGTTAGATTTCGAGTCCAACTCGATTTGACCTTAATCCTAAAATAAAATCTCCAACCCTAACCCAATATTTTCGTTTCGACTCGGGTCAAGTTATTGGGTCGAGTTCATTTTTGACACCCCTACATAAACCACTCATACATTATATTGTGGCATAGAAACATGAATAGTAAATAAGGAAAAATTAGCAATATCATCTTGTTAGTTTTATTATTCCCTTATCCAAGCTCCACTTTTGATTTTAGTATTGTTCCTCATTTATTTTTTTTGGTTTTTGGTTTTTTTTTTAGATTGGAAATGGAAAATCAAGACAATAGAAACAAAGGAGTAACGTCAAATCCAACTTTGAGTAAGAATACAAGTAAAAATTCAACTAAAATAAATCAACAAAGTAAAGAACGTTCAAATGCAAGGTGGACTACATTTCTATCCTTGAAATTTATTGATTTTTGTGAAGAGGAAATTTTACTGGGCAATCGACCAAATAGTCACTTTAATACGAATGGATGGAAAAACTTAGTGAGAAAGTTTAATGATTTAACTGGAAAAAATTTTGTGTACAAGTAGCTTCGAAACCATTGTAATTCCATGAAGAAGGATTGGTTATTATTCAAGAAGCTTATACAGATGGAAGTCGTAGTTGATTGAAATTCTATAAATAATTCACTTGATACTCCGATGAATGATGGGAGAGAAAATTTATGGTAATGTTTCTAATTTTATTTGCATAAAATTGTTTATTCGTTCATTAACAATAATTTACTTTATTATTCCAAGAAAATAGAGAGTATGTCAAATTTAGAAATAAAGATTTATCACTCATGTGATTTCAATATGATAAATTATTTTCTGATGTTGTTGCCATGGGAAAGGGCAAGGGCACTAAGTCAACAAACTATGCATTGCGTTGATGACAATGAAAAGGTTATGAAGGAAAATGATGATTTTCCTGATTTTGAAGGGCATATTGGTATTGATGTAGTGAATATAACGAAGATAGGGGAATCAAGAATGATGTAAGCTTTGGAATCAAAGAAACAAGTAATATGGGCAATGACATTGTGTTTCCATCTTTGTCATCACTGAATAGAATTTAATGGAGAAGATGGTAAAGAAAAGAAGAAAATTTCTAGAGCAACCTTAATAAAGGAAGATATTCACTCTCTTTAAAGTATCTAGAAAAAAGAGCACCACAACTTCCACAACTTTGATAGAGAGAGACATTAAATCTGCAATGATGATATTAAAGAATGTTCCTAGAATAGAACATAAAATCGAGCTTTGGTCTTATGCTTGTAACTTGTTGGGCAAAAAAGAAATGCAGGCGATTTTTTTCAATCAACCTGATAATGATTGTTGTTTGGCGTGGCTAAAGTATAATCATGACATGAGCAAGAAAAATTAATGTCGTTGATAGTGGTTTGTACCCATGATATGAGGAATTCAGCAGTTGAAGTTGATTTATTTTCCAATTTTGTGACTTTGTTATTAGTTTTGCTACATTTTTAATCTTTAATATTTAATCTTATTTGACTAGTAAACATGATACAATATTTATCGAAGTTAATCAATTGTTTTGGTTTTGGTATCTCATACATTTTTTGTTCATGACTTCTATAATTTAATGGAGCCTTAGGATATTCAACACTGTGTTTTAACTGATTCAAATACATTTTGTGAGGAGGAACCAATTGAAGATAAAGATGGATTCCAAGATGATCTAGAATGATTGATTGTATGCAAAATAATAGCACTTAGCATTTTAACATATTTTGAGACTTATATTTATAAAGTTCCATGTCGTACATCTGAGCAAACTGATAATAAATTCATAGAATTATTAAATGGCCACAAAATAAGGTATTATCAAGTTTTTCGTCTGATAAAGCCTGTATTCTTAGATTTATGCCATGAGTAAACCCAAAACTATGATTTGATCCCTACTAAGGAATGATTATCTATGAGGAAGTAGGAATTTTATTGATGACTTGTGCTCATGGTACAGATAATAGGATATTGCAAGAGATATTTAATCATTTAGGTGAAACCATTTCAAGATATTTTCATAGAGTTCTGAAAGTTGTTGTGAAGCTAGCTGAAGATATAATTAAATCTCATCCTGAGTATAATGAGGGAAAAGGATACCATATATCTCAACATCAATGATACAAGCCATTTTTTGATGTATGTTATATTATTTTGAAGATAATAAACGCTACATGTTTATGTCTTAAACTTATTTAGTGTTTGTAATATACTAAATTGTTTGTTTTAAATGATTAATGGGATTGGATCAGAGCAATTGATGGCACACATGTTAAGGTGTGATTACCACAAGGAAAAGTAATCCTATATATTAAACGCAAAGGTTTTCCCATGCAAAATATTTTAGCAGTTGTAGACTTTAATATGTGTTTAACATTTGTCTAGGCTAGATGGGAAGGAGCTGCTCATGATAATAGAATGTTTGGAGATGCTATTCGTAGGCCAAAACTTAATTTTCCTCGCCCAAAAGGAAAAAAGTATTACTTGGTTGATGTTGGATATTCACATATGTCAAGATATATGGGTCTTTATAAAGGTGAAAATATAATGTATCATCTTGAAGACTTTTGCCAAGCTAAGACCCTACAACTACATGCACCAAGAAATTTGAAAGAAAAATTCAATTTTTACCACTCTTTATGTAGGAATTGTGTTGAACGAACATTTGCAGTTTGGAAAGCAAGATGGAACATTATAGCTGTTATGCCTTATTATTATATTGATACAGAGAGAAAGTGTGCTGGCAACAATGGTCATTCACAACTATATAAGAAAGAAGAATATTTCAAATGAGGCATTCCCAATAGCTGAGTATGAAAGTTATCAACCATCTACTGAATGCAATATATTTACAACAAACTCTATGGTGGAGAATAAAGATAATCCTGGCAATATATATTGGATGGTAGTGTGTGATTCAATTGCTATGGAAATTGCAAGAAGTGGACGATAATTTTAGTGATAGATTTTTACATTTTCTTAGTCAAGTATTTGATATTCAATTGTTTAAATTTTTCTGTCATATTTGACTTGGTTGTTTTCATTAATATCGCTTTGCTTTATATTGAAATGAGATTTTGTTCTAACACTGAATATTAAAAATGTTGCCTTTATTTTAGACACAACAAGGTGGAAATGAACGATGAAAATAAGCCAAGCAATAAAATGCACAATAGCATAGGTAATAAATTAAAGGGAATTGGGAGCTTAGGCATCGTAATCTTCGGTTGCATCAACTCAATTTTCAAGTTTTCCAAATTTTATGGTCAACTGGTTGTCCTTCATGATCAACTCATATGCTTAGCAAGTGTTTGAGTTGAGGAGATTGATGAAGTTGGCTGTGGAGATCGTGAAAGCTAACGATTTGAAGCCCAAAACCCTCTATTAATAGTATTATACCCTTTTTGGTAATTTTATTAATAAAAAGATCTTATAATACCAAACACATCAATATCTTTAAGTTGTTTAAAATAAGTTCGTCCAAACACTCTAATAGCTTATTTTTAAAATAAGACCTAATGACTTATAAGCTCCTAAAACAACTTATAAGTTGTACGAGCTTATAAGATATTTTTAATAAGTTTAGCCAAACACCCTCTAAATAATATACTCAGAGTTTTAATATTTAACTATTTTATGTAATTTTAATACAAAGTCACTGTTGGACTTAAGAATATTATATTCATTTAACACCACCATTATGTATTCTTAGAACTATTCTGACTTTTAACCCTAGGACATAGCCAAATTAGTTATCACATAGCAAGTTTGTAGAATTGAGCAAAAATTGAATCCCGACAAAGACTGAGGAATTATCATATCATTTGATGGCTAGCTTCGATTTCCCTATTTACTCCCTCTCAATGGTATGGAGAAGTCGTGGAGGGAGGTGGGTGCGCCAAGATGACAGATTTTACTTTTTCTATTTCTTTTTGCAGAATTAGAACTCCTATGACTTTGACCATGTCAAAAAATTTAAAATGTGACCATTAATGAATTTTGACTAAAATTAATTGCTGATTGTATATACTTTACAATCTAAAATTTTAAGAATGGTAAGACTTAGGAGACTCTTAAGAGTGTTGATCTTGATTTTGATGTAACCAAGACTATAAGTAAATTCTCATTGATAGTCGTATAATGTTTAGAATTAAAAAATTTTAGCACGATTAGAGTCAAGAGAGTTTTAGTAAGGAATACATTGATATTATTATTGAGTGAATATAATAAATCTAAGTGTAATAGTGAATTGTGTCAAAGTGATACTAAGTTTTCTAAATTTTAAAAACAATATGCTATCTAGGATGTGGAATTAAGGTTTAAGGATGAATAAACTCAAGAAGATTTGGATTGATTTGGATATGTCTAAGATTTTAATTTTGACTAAAATTTACTGGCGATATTAGACTTATCAGATTCATTTCAAATTGAATTATTGCATTTTTTTTAGACTCGTCTAAGTGTATAATTATGTTTTTCAATCTTAATTCTATCCCATATTTAAGGTTTTAATTTTGTTAGAAAGAGAAATATTTACTTTTAAAATATATTATAATGACAGTGGTTTAAGCGTGTCCATAAAGGGGAGGATATTTATGAAAAGAAGTTTATAATTTAATAAATATGAAAGTATAAATGCATGATTCAGATGAGGATACTTTTGTAGACTCATGTTTTTTCGTCTCCTCCTCCTCTTCCTCTTCAGGTCACCACCGGTGGCCATAGCTCGCCGGACTCGGTTCTTGCACTTGAACTTCTACGTGCCCAAGATCAACCTCGGCATGCCCAACTTGACTATGATCTTGGCGGTGAATGAGCACCGGAGCAGCGGCTTCTGCAATGTGTTGATCTTCAACAACATTTTCCGGGTAGGCGTGCGGCCGGACTCCCCTTGCTCAGCTGGGAGCAGGACCTTGGCGTCGGATCGAATTTGCAAGTCTACTCTGGCTTTACGGCCTTGGAGTTCATCTTCACCACCAGCAGGTAATTAAAAGTTAAGAACATAAAATAATTATAAAAAAAAATAAACAAATGATTTCTAGAAGAATTGAATAGTTTGAGCCGATCAATCGAAAAGGTACAACGGGAGTTCGTTCGCTGAGTTTGGGACGGTGACCGGCGGGGGCATATCGAACCGGATCATCATTGGCAGATTTCAGATGGCAAGAGGTTACATTTTGGACAGGATGGCTGCCACCACCAACCCGACCACGACTTGGGAGATGAACGCCTATATTGCTGCCCATCGATCCTAGACATTAACTAATTTAATTAATTAATTAATTAATGAATTAGTCTCGTAATAAATTCTTTACTCGATGTTATTCATTTAATCAACGTTAATGATCATTGCTTGTTGGATTTCTTGAGGCCGATCTTTATGAATAAGGATTTGCGATCAACAATTAATAAATAATGATCATAAACAATATCCATAAATAAAGTTTATATTATGAATCATGTTCATACTTTTGTCACTCGCCGCGAATAAGTCTTTCTTTATGTCTTTCTCATCTGTACTGATGACTAATAATCATTCATGATTTACATCCTTCGTAACGAATTAACGGAGGCACTGAAACAAGAAAATCACCTTTTACAACAACATCATACTTTTATCAAATTTATAAATAGACAGAAAAACTATCAAAACAAATAAATAAGTTTATAATATCAAACTCACTAACTAAACAAATAAATTTTAAAATATAAAAATTCAAATAAGCTCAAATTTAGACGAATAAATTCAAACCAGCTTAGCTTAAACGAAACATAAACTCGTAAAAAAGAAATGAAAGATATAAAAAAGAAACAAAGTCAAATTTTAACATAACAATTTTGATCAAAATTATTATATAAATTAAAAATATAAATTTTGTTTAAAATAAGATATATTTATTTTATATATTTTCAGAAAATTGATAGGTTAGTGTTACACCTTAAGCATATGATTGACATATGATTTTATTGTTTAGATAAAGTTTAAATTATGAACATAACTATTTTTTAAAAATAGGTAAACGACCTGACTTGCTTTGCCTATTTAACCACTAAAATATTCATTCCTATTGGAATTCTATTTCTCTCTCTAAGGAGCTCCTGTTGTAAATATCATGCTCTATTTCCATATATAGATATCTAAAATTGTTTAATAAATATATTTAAACACTTGATTTAATTTTTTTTAAACAGTTGGCATTTTCTTATAAATTTAATGCTACTTATAATTTAAGGTCACTTGTTACTTTTGGTAATAAATTTAAGTATAAATTAATACTTCAAGTTTTGACATTCTTAAATATGGGACGGATGGAGTAGAAAGTGAAATGGTTACCATAGCTGTTTTTCATAATGATGTTATATATTTTAGATGAGGATAAATTAACGGAGCTTATTAAATTTTAGCCGTCCGTCATTTTAAAAGGAGTATGAGATAATTAGAAATTTTTACAACCAGAGGTGTTTTATCTCTCCTCCCACTATTGCTATATAAACTATTTAAAAATGTCTCGTGATGGTTTAGTAGCTAACGTATAAAATATTGTCATCATGAGAATTGAGATTTGAATCTCGATAAAATTGAGGTAAATGTATCCCTTATGAGCTAGTCATTCTTCCAAAAACTAGTAGCCGCCCGTGATTTACCTCTTTTATATTGGCCCTGGGACGGATTGGCGGGGGCGCTGGGGGTGAGCGTATTGACCTTTTACTACTATAGACTATTTGATTAGATTTCTACTGTACTAATAATTTTCTTCATTTCATTTAATTATTATCATTCAATAAAAATATATTATAACTTCAACTTCAAGATAATAGTGTAGCGGTATGGAGTTGGCTCAGTTTCTAAAATATTTAAAGATTAAATCTTAGTTTTGGTAAATTAATGGATGAATTTTTATTAATAGGTAGTTGACCTAAAAATATTAGGTTGACGGGTCACTCACTACAAGCACTTCCAGATTTACCCTGATGAGCGGTAAGAAATTTTTATAGGATCAAATCGGTAATTCGGAAACAATTATCATCCATACGTGCGTCCTTGATTTTATTAATTTTTTTTTGTCCCCTAGAGGCGATGTGGTGGTAATTAAGACATATGATATTACCACATTAGATCATGGGATCAAAATTTAACATATCCGAGCATACCTTTTATTAATTTTATTAATAGTTATTATATTATAACTATTAACCATCCATAATTTATCTTCTTTATATTAATATAAAAATAAATTAATAAGAGTGCTAAGCGAACGAATCAATCTTTTGTCACATTCATTTTATTAATTTTCTAATACTTTTATTGTCCTTACAATTATTAATCAATATTGCCTTTTACTGTCTATTGATATTTACCATTGTTTTTATTAACCTTTTCATTTTCACCCTATCTGTTACTGCCAAACCTACAGATTCCTTTCTCTGATACTGCCGCACACTTCTGCTCCACTTCTCCTCCACCACACTCTTCTTCCCCTCTGACGACTCCTGTGAATCTTCCTTCTTCCCAATGAATCTTCCTCTCTCTTGCTCCAATTTTTACTTCTTTTTCCTTGATGTTGCTGCACACTTCTTCCCCTCCGTTGCACTCTTCTTCTCCTCCTCCTCCAACTCCGGCAAATCTTCCTTGTCTCCGACGAATCTTCCTTCTCTCCTAATCTGGTGATTACTCTTGCTCCAACCTAACCCTAGTGACCTTCTTATTCCAATTGCTCCTACAATCTTTTCTCCCATAGTAGAAACTTTTCATCTACTATTTTCAATATTTTAATGTGTTAATATTGTAATCAATAAATAATATACAATAACTATAAAATTAGCACTTATATCAACGTAACTATATTGAATGAATAATTTAGAACCTTCACGATGGTTATATGTGAGTTTTCTCCAATTTTCAGTATTTGTTATAGATCATTTCTATAATATAAAATTTTATATAAATAAAATAATAGTTATAGAACAAATAATTTATTTTTCAAATAAAAAAGATTACCTGAAATGTCTCTGATTCAAACAGAGCACACATATAGTCTCAGTCATCTTGCGTCTCACAAAACTCTATAGGCATCTATTGTCGGCCCTCAATAGGAGAAAGGTGTAATAGTTTCTTATAATGGTTATGTATCACCCATTAACTGGTCGGTCTCCTTTCTTATCGACAATTAACTATCCTAAAAATTGATATCAAAAGCCGTCTAAAAATAAATAAATTCAATTTTCATGTGATTAGAAATAAAGGATTTGTTATAAATATATTGAATTACTTGTACTTACTGATAATCGATCGTATATCATCCTTTTATTATTCACGGGGACGTACTTCCAACTTTTAGCTTGTAATAGAGCAAACTTCTTTATTGAGAGACCTAACTTGGTCATAAATGAAGCTGCGTTTAGGCTAATTGGATGTCTATCGCTTTGACGAAAGTAATGCATAATTAACCTCATTCATTGATCTAGCATTGGAGCACATCAAAATATGTGTCACGTGTTTCTCTACGTAGCGGTCGGCCTCTAAATTCAAAAGTGTTAACAATTAACAAACACTTGTGTAATAAATTTAAATAAAATAGCAAACTAAATAAAACTTTTGTAGTTTAAATACAAAACAACTAACCACTAGGAAAACTATCATCATCAGGTGTCTACAGAACTAGTAGATGCTCAATTCTCTTGGGTGGCATGACTATCATATATTCATCATATATATATCAATAAATATGCATCAACATATATAAGTATCTATAAGTAATAAAACTTTATCTTATATAAATGAATTAAAAATAAAGAAACATATAAATACCATGTAAATAAAAATTAACCACTATCATCATACGAAAAAGATAATTGATCATCTACATCACTATTAATTTTAGTATCTTCATCCTCATCATTAGGAAAACTTTGAGCATTCTTAGTCAGCTCCACTTGTATATTTGACATATTTATATATTGATGCTCAACATCTAATTTATAAAGTTGAAATATCTCTAAGTTTTCACCAACTACTAAAGTTGCTTTATTAGAAGAAATACCTTGGTTAATCTCAATATTAAAATTATTTTCAGATTACATTTCTAGAGGAAGAATAACATTAAAATTATTATCTAAGGATCAAAATAATCCTAAAAACATCATCTAAATATCAAAATATCACTAAAATTATCATTTAAGTATCAAAAGAATACTAAAATTATGATTAAAAAATATCAAAAATACTAGATGAAGAATAACCCTAAAATTATCATCTAAGGATCAAAATAACTCTAAAATTATCACCTAAGTATCAAAATATTCCTAAAATTATCATCTAAGTATCAAAATAATACTATAATTATGATTAAAAATATTGAAAATACTAGATGAAAAGTTTCTACTATGGGAGAAAAGATTGTAGGAGCAATTGGAATAAGAAGGTCACTAGCGTCAGGTCGGAGCAGGAGCAATCACTAGAGTAGGAGAGAAGGAAGATTCGTCGGAGACAAGGAAGATTTGCTGGAGTTGTCGGAGGAGAAGAAAAGTGCAACGGAGGGGAAGAAGTGTGCAGCGACATCAGGAAAAAGAAGCAAACACGGGAGCAAGAGAGAAGAAAGATTCATCGGGAACAAGGAAGATACACAGGAGTCGTCAGAGGGGAAGAAGAGTGTGGTGGAGGAGAAGAAGTGGAGCAGAAGAAGTGTGCGGCAGCATCAGAGAAAGGAATATGTAGGGTTTTATTTTACGAATGTTAGCGACGAATTTTACAAATTCGTCGCTAACATTTCAATTAGTGATGAATTTTACAAATTCACTGCTAATATACATAATTATTAGCGGTAAATATGTAACATTCGTTGCTAATACCAACTTTAGCAACGATATGATATTTCGCCGCTAATAATACTATTTAGCCACTAACACATATTTCATCGCTAATAATTTAGTGCTATTTTACTTATTTTATTGTAGTGATACCCTGTTAGTCACATCATTTCATGCTTTTGGTCATGTCATCTCATGTTTCATACACCCCCACCTCCTATGTGGACCATGCTCTGGGTACCAAAAGCTTCGTATAGTAAGGCTAAGTCTAGCAAGATGAGTCGAGGTGATCGAGCCGAATGGTGGAACTGTTAGTGGAGGGAGCACCATAATTGAACCTATATTTTGATGTTGTCAAAGGTTCAAATTAAGTTTTATTATTATTTGATGAATTGATCAAGTGTACAGGATCATCACCTTGAAAATTCCTAATAGGTCAGCTGGACTTGATACTAGGCAAGGGAAGTCTCAACAAATCATGAAACTAGGTAGGAAGTTCAGATGGATCAAGTGGACTTGACATGTGGCAGGTGGACTCGATAGGTCTGGAGGACCCGATATTGAATCAAGTGGAAGCCTTGGCAGCTAATATGATCCTGAGTGGTTAAGTCCAAATAGGTTTAGAGGACTCGATGTTTTGCAGGTGAGTTAAAGTAAACTACTGGAGGTAGTGAACTAAAGTTGTGTCCTATTAAGTGTTGGTGCGGGAAGCATCCGACGATCGAACCTAAGTTTTGATTATGGCAAAGAGATTCAAAGTTAAGTCTATTTGTTATCTAACAGTTTGACTGAGTGTTTCAGGAAAGTCCTAGCTGCGGTTAGGCAAG
>JBBMJZ010000048.1:3761283-3774696 GCA_037833815.1 Zingiber zerumbet | reverse complement strand
AGAGGTATTTAATTTACAAGTCCAATTCTTCTTGTCTTTGTAATTCTTCATAAATACTGTATTTTGTCTCTGTAATTAATTATAATTTTTATGTTTGGGTCAGTAATACATTCTTTCACTTGTACAATTACGGCAAGCTAAACATAAGAATACACTACAAAAAAAGCATATCAGGCCTAACATGGGCCTAATATGATTCATATCAGGCATAACGTGGAGGTTTTTTGCTGATTCTTTCTTATTATATTTTAGCACCTTATAAAAGTCAAAATAAATAATGGATAGAATATTTAAACTTCTTGCAATATTAGAAATCCACAGGAACTGAAATGGATGCAATCAGAACTCTCTAGGTTCATCAGTGGATTTCAATCAAAACCCACTTATGATTCTATATCAGGCCCAACGTGGGCCTGATATGATTCATATCAGGCCTAATGTGGATGTTTTTTGCTAATTCTTTGTTCTTATATTTTAGCACTTTCTAAAAGTAAAAATAAATAATGGATAACATATTTGAACTCCTTGCAACATCAGAGATCCACAGGAACTGAAATGGGTGCAATCAGAGCTCTCTAGGTCAATCAGTGAGTTTTGACCGAAACCTACTGATGAACCTAGAGAGCTTCGATTGTACCCATTTCAGTACCTGTGGATTCCTGATGTTGTAAGGAGTTCAAATATGCTATCCATTATTTATTTTAACTTCTATAAGCTGTTAAAATATAATAATGAAGAATCCGCAAAAAACCTTTACGTTAGACCTGATATAAATCATATCCGACCCATGTTAGGCCTGATATGATTCCATATCAGGCCCAATGTGGGTTTGATAAATTTTAAAAGTGATAATCTAAGAAAATCTATGATTATACCCTAAACCTATACTTTGTGTGCTAAACGTGGGCCTAATGTTACATTTAGATCATTTTATTTTGTGTGCTAAAGTACATATTGTTTTGATAATAATCAATTATTTGATAATCTAATGGCTGATTCACAGGAGGGAAGCTGATTCACAGAAGGGAAGCCCTTGGTTAGCTAGTAAGTCAGCATAATTCTCAAAAATCCTCAAAGAAGTAAAATAAAAATTTTTATTATTCGGCATTGTACATTAATTCTCTCTACATTGGGCTTGATATAGAATTATATCAACCTCACGTTGAACCTGATATGATACATATTAGGTCCAACATGGATATTTTTACCAGTTCTTTCTTATTACATTTTAACATCTCTGATAAGCTAAAATAAATAATGAATAGTATATTTGAACTCTTTGTAATATCAGAAATCCATAGGAACTGAAATGGGTGTAATCTGAGGCCTCTAGGTCCATCAGTGGGTTTCGGTCAAAAATCCACTGATGGACCTAGAGAGTTCTGATTGCACTTATTTCAATTCCCGTAGATTTCTGAGATTACAAGGAGTTCAAATTTGCTATTCATAGTTTATTTTGGTTTCTCTAAAAGTATTAAAATGTTATCAAAAAATTAACTAAATATTAAATATCATTAGACTAATATGATTGGCATATCAGACCTGCCTATACTATGCATGCATGCAAATAAAAAAGTGGAAAGAGAGGAAAGGAAAAAAAAAATAAAAGAAGCTGCATGCATAGGAGATAAGAAAGAGAAGAGGAAGAAAAAAAAATGACAAAAGAAATTAGATTTGTCAGAAGGATAAAAAGAGAAGTGTACTTAAAAAAATATATCTTTTGATAAATATTAAAATAATATATATCTTTTAGTCAATTAAAATTTCTACCTGCGTCATTTGAGAAATTACCGTCTCTTCGGTTGCCTTTTCTGTTAGGGCTTCAAGTATGCTTCTTTCAAAAGTCAATACTCGTTCTCCTAAATACTCGTTCTCCTAAAGTCAAATATGGTGATACGTGTGAATATTTAAAAGTCCCACTTGCTAGGTTGATGGGGAAAAGGACAATATCTCTTATCCTGTGACAACTGATTGAGTTCGATTGATGAAAAAAAAAATTTGGAAGCTTGGAGATTGAGATTTGTGCAGGACTACATTTTTAATACCTTTATCAAATTATTTTTAGATATGTCAACAAGATCTAATAATTTTTTTATAGTTGCTGTAATATTAAATTGAATGGTTTTATTAGAAGAAAGACTAGGCGAAGAATTTTATTATATTGCGAGTGGATTTATTCTATATTTTTTTAAAAAATATTTTACTTCAGTTTCTAAATCTTAATTAGTTATTAATCTATTATCCTTTTCACTGAATCACTTTGGTACATGCAAATTAATCTCATACAAATCCACTTAAAAAAGTTGTCGAGCAAGAAAATTTACTAAATGAACAATCAATAAATTTCATTTTCCTCCTCCGCTCATTTAATATCTGTCCAATTAAACATTAATAAGAAACATGAAGAACCTTAGAAGTTTTTAATTTGCCTTTAATTTCATGCTATTGGAAATCCATCTTATAGGCAACATTTTTTCTACCAATTAAAAAGAACAATGATGATATTTATTTTGACTACATAGAATTAATTCAATCTTGTGGATCAATAACAATTTAAGTTAAGTAATGTTAGATTAGCTAACCTCCTTAAATTAATCATGTTATAGCATATATATATATATATATATATATATTATAAATCATAATAAAATTATTTAGATAAATTTATAATTCTTAAAAGTATTTTGGCATGTTTAAGTTATTCCTCTTTGATATAGAAAAAAACCTAGCCAATCCCTCCCCAAAACAAAAAAAAAAAAAATTAGTTGAATACAAATATCTCTAATATATAATTTACAAACTTATCTTATAAAAACCACTATGTTTCATTTTCCATAATGTGTAACTACACGTAACGATACAAAGTTCCAATGAGCATGGATGACATAAAAGCAATGCGTTTAGATGATTAACCAAGCATTTACGACTCAAATCTCTATTACGATGCACTGTATAACATTTTTTCCAGTGAAATAAATAATTTGACATAATGGTAAAATTATTACTTTATGATCAAAAGATCATGAATTTAAATTCTAGAAATAACATCTTACAAAAAGCAGAGTAACACTACGTATAATGGATCCTTCCCCGGGACCCCACATAGCGGGAGTTTCGTGCACCGAACTACCCATTTTAATAGCCTTATACTTTCAAATTTATCCGATGGGTGAACAGAGGAACGTCGTCCATCTCGAAGATTAATCGAGTGGTATAGATATCTGGATTATAAAAAAATTTAAAATTTTATTTTCATATTAAAAAATTTCTTTAAGTTGAACACAAATATCTTTGATATATGATTTACTAACTTATCTTATAAAAATCACTATATTTCATTTTTCATAGTTCACAGCAATACATAACCACATAAGTTAAATAAATTTTTATTTTCATAAAAGAAAAAATATTGGTACAATTGTCCTCTAATTAAGGTTAATTAGGTTGGCCAAGCTCGATTGGCTAATCTCAAGTTGACTCGAATTGAGTTTTGATATTTTATCAATATATTTGTTTAGAGTGAGATGCTTAAGTGACATGAAAGATTGTTAAAGGATGAGATTACTGGTACAATTTATAGATTCTAAAGCATGGAAATACAAAAAATTAAATTTGTAATCCATAAACACTTACTATGGGTTGATGATATATAACAAATCGCGTGTTCTTCGTTCTTGTTGTCGGAAGAGCAATCATAAAATTGAACTGCCTTTGCTAGTTCACAAGCCACATCCCTCTTACCAATGAATGTTCCTCTTCACCAGAAGTTTTACCAAGACACACAACCTTCAGGTGCAAACCTTTAGCACAACACCTCATCATTTATCTTCAACTTGGTTGCATACTTATAGGAGAAGAGAGGAGTGGGCATCAGATGTCCACTCTCTCAGGAGACCAGATCCTCTAGTCCGCAATCTCTGGTCCCTTTCTGATCTCTTCTATAATTCATACATATTTGATCGTTGTCAGAATCCGGCCAAAATTAGCAGCAGTCTCCCTTGGGTTCACCTTCCCTCCTAGGTTATAGTTTTGAGTCGAGGTAGGCGGCTAAAGGCCGCTGACGATGGGCAGACTATATGGTGCTGAGCAGGGGCGACCCACCCACTACCGATGGCCTCTAGCCACCTACCTCGACTCAAAATTATAACCTAGGTAGTTAGGTGAACCCAGGGGAGATCGTAGCCAATTTTAGCTAGATTCCGGCCGTGATCCAACATGTAAATTGCTGAAGGGACTATGAAAGGACTAGGGATTGTTAACCAAAGTATCTAAACTCCTCCTCTCTTAGCAACATGTGCAGTTGTTGTACACGTTGTCATCTCTTTCCAACATCTCTCACTCATCCAAGTCAAGTCATAAAGACCATATAAGGATTTAGTCACAAATACCATATTAGGATCTAGTCTTGAAAACCATATTAGAACATTCAATTCATACTTAAGAAAAAATTATTCATGCGACAGTAAGCACTGAACATTTATTTCTAAGAAAGTTGTTATACTTAACTTAACTACTCTATAGAACAAATTAGAGACATCAATAGATTATATTTATCCCAAATTAAATCATTTATATTAATATGAACATCTCTAATACCTCAATGCGATAATTATATCGAGAGCATATTCAATATATCCAATCAATACAATTATTCATAATCACATTTTATGTACTTTACAAAAATATAATTAGTTGACTATTAAATAAATGTCAAAGATATAAATCTATCTTAATCTTCCTTTTTAGCTAGAATCTATTCATTCTAATCAGCACTTTTCTAATTATGCTCTATATACCAAATCATCAATAGTCAATAGGTTACATGCTAAAATAGTAAACACTAATTAGAACTTTAAATAGACAATTAAATAGTCACTTTGAATAAAACTGAGATTTACTTATAATCTCAAGGATCTTACATTTTCGAGAAGTAGAGATCTATTCTCCTAGTGGTGGCAAGAAGTGATTCTCTCAACCTCCATTCTCCTAGTACTCTTATTATCGCTATAATACATGTGGTATGAATCACATGCTATAATATTTTTTTCTTTGCCAAAAGAGTGCATGTTTTTCTCAAAATTTAATATCGTATATATTTTAATCTAGGCATATTTAATGTCTAATTCTAAATTTAACTTATGAATTCCAATATGACCTTTAACAAATTCAATAAATGGTGGATTCATTTACTCTGCTCATTATTAATACATAAATAATCTCAGTTTGACACAATTATCAAGGCGACCTCAACTTATGAATATGCCTCTATTTACATCTACATAAATTACCCTATAAGTTATGGTCTCACTTCTATTTAATTTAACAACTAGAGATGATTGTTTATGTGAGTGGACCAATTTCAACCTGCCAACATGCTCATCGAGACTTTATCTAAAATGTAATAATAATATATAGACTGAATAGATCATGACATTTTTATATATTTGATTATTTTTACAATGTGTTATATTTTACAAAGTCTCAAAGACTTCACATATCCTTGAAATGACTCTTTAATCAATAGCTTAGTAAAAGAATTTGTAAGCATAGCACATATAGGGATGCACTCAAGAATTATCTTTTTTTATCAACAATATCCCTTATAAAATTATGCTTAATTTGTATATACTTACCTTTGCTATGATAATTAAGATCCTTCGAAAAAACTATAGCAGCTTGATTGTCATAGGATACTATAACAAGACTCCTATTATTCTTAGTAATCTTTAGATGGTTTAGGAACCTTCTCAACCAGACATCTTTTGGCAAAGCCGATGAATAAGAACATACTCAGCTTCCATTATCGATAATGATACACAATCCTGCTTCTTGCTATTCCATAAGATAGAGCCACCATTTAGCAAGAAAGTATAGCCATATGTGATTTTTTTATTATCAAAGTCTCTTGCTCAATTTGCATTTATGCAACCCTTCAAGCTCATGTTAGATATTTAAAAATAGAGACAATAATCTGTTATCCCTTTAAGATATTTAAATATTCTTCCACTGATTTTCAGTTTCTTAATCCTGGGTTTGACTGGAAATGACTAAGTAAGCCAACAATATAGCTGATATAAGGATGAGTACACAATATAGCATACATCAAACTATCAATGACACTGACATATGATTTTTTTTTTCATTTCAGCTATTTCTTTAGAAGTCTTGGAATATATACTTTTGTTCAAAACATTACCTCTCGCTATAGGTGTTTGTTCAATATTGTAATTTGACATATTTAAATGTTGTAGTATCTTAGTGATAAAAGCCTCTTGAGACAAATCTAAAAGTATTTTTGATCGATCTCTAATGATCTTTGCTCTTAAGATGTACTTGACTTCTCCCATATCTATTATATCAAATTGTGATGAAAGCCATGATTTAACTTCTATCACAAACTTCATGTCATTTCCAGCTATTAGCATATCATCAACATATAATGATAAGATGACAAACTTTTCATTTTCTTTTCTTAGGCAAACACAATAATTCTCATTGATCATTTCAAAATCATAAGATAAAATGACTTTATTCAATCTTATGTTCCATTGTCATGATATTTGCTGTAGCCCATATATAGATTTTTTAAGTCTATATACTTTATTCTCTTGTCTTTAGCAATGTAACCTTCTGCTATGCCATATAGATTTTCTCGTCAAGATTACCATTAAGGAAAGCTATTTTATTTCCATCTAATATAATTTCAAGTCATAATGTGCTACTATAGTTAGGATGATATATATTGACATAAACTTTATAATAGGGAAAAATGTCTCTTCAAAATCAATACCCTCCATTTAGTATATCCTTTTATAGCTAGACATGCCTTGTATCAATTAATCAATCCATCTGATTTCTTCTTAATTTTTAGAATCCACTTATTCTCTACTTCTTCATAGGTTAGACTATTGAGAAATTAACTCATTCATTGGTAAATCACTCCCACTAGGTTGACTACATTCAGACATCTCTTGCGATACTTGATTTGTTGATATATGAACATTATCCTTCTCTTCTATTGTAAATATAGGAATTGTCTAATTAATTTCACTTCTTGTTAGGAACTTAATTTTGAGAAAAGTAACATCTCTGGACTCTATTTCAGAGATGGTTCCATCTTGTTGTTCACCAATAAAAATATAACCCTTAGAAGTATCAAAATATCTTTAAAAGATGCATTTCTTACCCTTAGGTCATCATTTTTTTATATTTGTGAGTCTTATTATGAACGTAGGCAGCTATCCCCTAATGTCTCAGATGACTCAAATCTAATTTTCTGCCTATCCAATATTCATATAGAGTGGATGGAAGAGATTTAGAAGACACTCAGTTAAGTATATAGGTTCTAGCTAATAATGCATCTATCCAATAGGAAATTGGAAAAATTAGGTTAAGCCATCATAGACCTAACCATATCTAGAAGAATTCAATTTCTTCTCTTAGCAACCCTATTTTATTGTGGAGTTCTAGGAATAGTTAGTTATCTATAATCCCATTATCATTGCATATTATCTTGAATTGATTAGATAAATATTTACCTACACAGTCAGTACATAAGGTTTTAACCTTACGATTTAATTGATTCTCAACTTCATTCAAATAACATTTAAAGCAATCTAATGCTTAATATTTATGAGAAATTAAATACACATGACTGAACGTGTAAAGTCATCAATAAATGTAATGAAATAGAAACTTTCATGTCTAGCCTTCACATTCAATAGACCACAAATATCCAAATGAATTAATTGTAATGGTGATTCAGCTCTAATAGACTTACCAAATGGTTTCCTAGTTGCTTTTTCAACAAGACAATGCTCATACACAGATAAGTTAATCTTTGCATAAGCGTCTAATAGGTTCTCTTTAGCTAATCTATTCATTCATTCTTGTCTGATATATCCTAGTCTAGCATACCAAACTTTATCTTTAATATCAGTATCACTAGTTAGAGTAATGTTTGAAAAATAACCATTAATTCCATAATTAATATATACTTCTATATCAAGAACTATGAAACCATTCGTTACATAACCACACCCAATTAACACAGAGTTAATTCAAAGTTTCACACATTGACTAAAAAAGTTTATACAATAACTCAAATCACGAAGACTAGTAATGGAAATGAGATTCTATTGAATCTTAAGAGTATAAAGGATATCATATAGAAACATAGTATGTCTACCACATAGGTTGAGTTTGAAAGTGTCAATTCCTTTGACTTCAATCCTTGTATTATTTGCCACATATATCTATTTATTGTCAAGTAGTACCTGATGGTACTCCATGTATGTAGCTCGATTACGAGCTATATGGTTCATTGCTCTTAAATCTATAATTCATAAAGGATAAAAATCAGCTGACAATATTGAACTAGCAACAAAATACTCATGAAAAGAAGATAAACATGGGTCTACCTTTTTCAGCTCAGTACACTCCCAAAAAAAGTGGTCCTTCTTGCTACAGTTATAGCAAGTCAGCTTGCTTTTAGGTTTCTTTCCATACTTATTTCCTTTAAATTTCTTTTAAATTAGGCCTTGCCTAGCAGCAGCATCAGTTTTTTTTTCCTTTCCCTTTCCTTTCTTGAATAATCTTTTCTTATTCTTGAATCCAAATGCTCTAACAAAACCTTCAGCTACAAAAGCTTGTCTACAAATCCTTGCAGATTCAATTCTCTCCACCTCAAGTTCAACATGACATGAGACATCAGTGAAATCTTGATACTTTCACTATATGTAAGATTCTGTTTCATCATTTCCCAAGAATCAGGAAGGGAACGGATTACTATCTGAACTTATTGTTCATTAGTCAACTCATGATCAACAGTCTTTAGCTCCTGAATCATATTCGTCATTTCCTTCAAAGGTTTGGACATGGTAATATTTGGGCGTTTTTTGCAGCTGTCAAACTTTATTGTCAGTTAATGAAGCTTGCTCAAGCTAACTCTATTATACTTTTCTCTCAGAACAACCTAGATTGCATGAGCTGATGGTAATAACTTATACTCAAATATTAGATCATTTACCATTAAACTAATCAATATTTCCTTAGCAGTGGAGTCTTTTTTCTTTCATGACTTATAGGCATCAAGATCATATTTATGTTGTACTGTAGAACCATCAGTAGGTTCTTCCATAAACTAATTTATAGCTTCTACAACTTTTTATTCCTCAAGAACATATTGTATCTTTAGGTGTTATGTTTTATAATTATCCCTATATAATTTCTCTTCCTTATTGAGTTCAGCTATGATGTTCTTAGTAGTCATGATCTAATATAAATAAACACATTATTCAATAATTCGGTGTAGTTCATATGTAAATAATTTATGATTGATTCAATATAAATTTGAGTTAGCTTATGAAATTAAGTGGTAACTATGTTTTCACTTATCATTCGTTTGATCCAATCTAATCAACATTGATGTTGGCTTATGAAATCAAATGGTAACTATGTTTTCACTTATTATTCGTATGATCCAATCTAATCAACATTTATCAATTCTATTACACACATCCCATCAAATAAACTAACCATTAAATTAAACATAAACTAATCATTTTAAGTTTATTAACACATAATATAACTTTTTTTTTTATATAAAATAGCATTATTCGTACATAATAATAGTTTCTACTATATGATTTTCATAAACTAAATAAGCTAATATTGTTTGTACATAATGATGGCAACAATAGAACTCTAATAAGATACATAAGCTAAAACCAAGCCTACTAGGATAAATATTAGTGTAGTGGTCAATACAATCCCTTTCATCCTGGACTTGGTTGGAGAAATCTCAAGTAGATCATGATGCACATGATGTAGTAACTCTATACACAACTTTGCATATGTTATGCACCCTTCATAGCGCCCATGGTGTGCAATCTCCTTGGGATGCCTTGACAATGATTGAATCAAAGCCCAGATCCTAGAAGTGTCCAGGATTAGAAATACTTCCTGCTCAAGTTTCTAGAATAATCAATCGAGCTATCTAATATGTCCCCTGACTTCATAAACTGGGTCATACTCTATCACTTGAATCGCTTCCCTTATCCCATTTCATTGAACATCATGATGAGTCATCATGTATATCATCCGTGACACCATGAATTAAAAATAATAATATTAGTACAAAATCGATAAACTAGTAACAAAACCGTTAAATTCATTTCACCCATATGCACATAACAAACACACATATATAAGCAAATAAGAAAAATAAATTTTATTTATTTAAGGAGCTCTAGTTGATTTACACACTGGATTGGTCAATTAGGAAACCAGATCCTAAGCATTAATTTAGTCGCTTGTCCTAATTAGAACTGATCTAATTGTGATACCTAGTTGTTATTGTTTAATCTAAGATCATTTAATTAAAACTCAGACCTATTGATCAAACTAAGGCTTATTTGATCAATTTTGGCCCATTGAGGAATCAGACCCAATTTTGATCAAATCTATCCCATTAGAATCAATCTAACCCATTTGATCAAATCCGGAAAGATCTAGTCTAATAAATCAAACTAGCCTAATTTTGACAAATTTTGATTAGATCATACCTATTTTATTAAAACCATTTATTGAACAAACTAATCTGAATAAATGAACTAGTTTGAATCAGACCAGTTTTGGTTTGGACTAAACTAATATGGTTAGACCAACCAATAGTTTGAACTAGACCGAGATCTGATTGGACCAAACTGGTCTAGTTAAACAACTAATTATTTGAACTAGACTTGGGTCTGATTGAAACTTTTCTTATTTTTTCTTTTTCATTTGATTTAATAAAATCAAACATTTTCTCACATAGCCATTTCTCTACCCCATGCCGCGATTTCTCAGTCACGATGAATGTGGTCACCAACCATAATTTTTGTTTGCTGGCCTTCCGATGAGGTTGCTAGTGCTCACTGGCCATGGACGTAGATCGCCAACTACCTGACGTAGTCACCAACCCCCATGACTCATGTTGTTATTGCAACAATCTCCACCATGATTAACGTTGTTGCTGGCCAAAGCCTCGATCGCCAACCGTTGACGCAGTCCCTGGCACGAAACATAGCCGATAGTGTGCGACACAATCGCCAATTCTTGCGGTGATCGCTCGCGAGCCATTTGTCAGCTTGGGATGAAACTACCGACTGCACAAAGAAACTGCTACACTCAGTCATGATTTCTTGGCTCTTATTCCACACGTTGTTAGCTAGGATTTGTGAGGGTGTTGCCATCTTATCCTCCTATCCTCCATAGTTACAGGACTGTTCTAGCCCTCTATGACAGCAAAAATCACATGAAGTGAGCAATAGCGACGGGGTTTCACGCTTTTATAACCTCACTACTCTGATACCATTGAAGATTCTAAAGCATGAAAATATAGAAACAAAATTTGTAAACCGTAAACCTTACAGTGGGTCGACAATGGCAAATCACTGGTTCTTCATTCTAGTTGTCAGAAGAGGAATCACCCTTGCTAGTTCATAAGCCAATTCCCTCTTGTTGATGAATATTCCTCTTCACTAGAGGTTTTAGCAAGACACACAGCCTTCGGGAGCAAACCTTTTGCACAACACCGCATCCTTTATCTTCAACTTGGACACATACTTATAGGAGAAGATTGGATTGAGTATCAAATGCCAACTCTCTTGGCAACATGTGCAGTAGTTGTACATGTTGCCATCTCTTTCCAATACAATCAAACTTTGGTCATATTGACCAAGATTGACTTGAATTTCTTGAGCCAAGAGTCGAGTAGTTAAGGTTGATAGAATATTTGATGGTGGAGAAGTCCAAGTAAGTCATTATTGATCATACACTAGACAATTATAACTTTATAGAGAGTTGGTAAGAGGAAAACTTGAGTGAGTTATAGTTAACTGAACACTTAATGGTCAAAATCCAACTTTAAAAAAGTTTGAATAGGTTATGATTAACCAAATACTTGATAATCAAAAGTTCAATAAGGAATTAGCATGAGAGACAAAGTCTAAGTGGGTTATTAAGGATCAAACACTTAGCATAAAACTTAAAGTCTAAGTAGGTCAAAAGTGATCGAATGTTAGCTAAAAGTAGTCCTGATAGATTGAAATCAATTGAATACTATGTAAAACAACAATTACCCTTGATAAGGTTGAAAATAGAGGTATCAGTCAATTGTTATATAATAACAATTGAAATTTCAAATTTAGGGTTTGAGGGGGTTTGTTGTATGATCAATTGACTGATGGACATATTATTTGATTGATGAGTTTAAGTAATTGACTGATGATGCTATAGCAACAAATAGATTTTTAAAACTTGACTACTAAACAACTTGACTAATAGATATTAATCAATTGGTGAGCAAAAATAATAGATTGATATCATTATTGCAGTGAATAAAAGATTTCTTTGTTAGTTATGATAACTGGACTATTTGGGCATCAATCAACTTATGAACAATAACAATCAACTATTTGTGGTCAAAGCTGAATAGGTAAGAATCATTATGCAGATGCAACAGTCGAGTTTAGTGGAACAATCAACTGATGGGGATGAACAGTCTACTGATAAATAGTAATCAACTTCAACTATCAGGCTATTAAAGAAGGGGTTTGAAGGTGATTTTCACCGCCGATTCTTAAAGATTTTGGAGAATGGTATAGGAAATGATACGATGTATGATAGGGGGGTGTGGGTCAGAAGTCAAGATGAGGTGGTGGTCAGAAGTCAAGCTGAGGTGGTGGTCAGAAGTCAAGATGAGGCGGTAGTCAGAAGTCAAGATGAGGTAGCAGTCAAAGGTCAAGTGGCATGGTGGTCAAGGGGCAGGGTGACGTGGCTGGCGAGGGTCTAGAATGTGTGGTGGTCAAAGATGGGGGGGTAGGGGTAATCAAAAGTCAAGCGATGGCAAGAGTAACAAGGCCAAAGGGATTCCGGTCGAAACAGGGTGAACCCCAGTTGAAACAAGACTTGGTGAGCGGTACATGTCGGATAGGTACCGGGCTGTACGAATACAAAGCTGGATTTATGGACCTACGGGCGAAGGCAAGAAAATAGGTCGGGAGTGTCAGAGCTGTATGGATACAGCTCAGATTCAACAGGCCCACATTCAAGGGTCTGGATATGCAGACTCGGAAATACAGGTCGGGAACATCAGAGCTGTATGGATACAGCTCAGATTTTACAGGCCCGCGTTCGAGAGTCAGGATACGCAGGTTCAGAAATACAGGTCGGGAACGTCAGAGTTGTATGGATACAGCTTAGATTCTACAAGCCCGCGTTCGAGGGTTAGGATACGCAGGTTCAGAAATACAAGTCGGGAGCGTCAGAGCTGTATGGATATAACTCAGATTCTTCAGGCCCACGTTCGAGGGTTAGGATACGCAGGTTCAGAAATACAGGTCGGGAACGTCAGAGCTGTATGGATATAGC
>JBBMJZ010000048.1:3743091-3753146 GCA_037833815.1 Zingiber zerumbet | reverse complement strand
CGGTCCTCGACCTTCTTGGACTTCTTTCGCCTTGCATCCAGTCTTCCGACCTGCAAGGATCTCTCCTGCAAACTCACTGTTTGCGTTTTTTATTTCTCTTCAATCGATCCATGAATCGATCGAAGAAATCTGTGCAATTTTGAATCAATTGAAATGTAATTTCAATCAATTCAATTGATGAACAGTATTCACTGTTCATCTTCTTCTTCGCGACAGAAGAAGAAAAAACGTGAGAGTGATCTCTGCGTCGATTTTCATGCATTCAAAACTATGCTCTGATACCATTGTAGTATTTTAAGAGCATGAAACAGAAACAAAACAAAGCGGTAACCACTCACAGTGATCTCCTGAAGAAATCACAAAAGAACCGCTGGAGACGTCGCTGCTGCTGTCGCCGAGAAGATCACCACTCGGAACCTCCTCGAACTTTTTCACGAACCAAATCCCAGCCTCTGGAGGTTCTCTAACGCTCGCTGATCACCTCCGCTTCATTCGCTGCCCTTCCTCATTGCTTGGAGGCTCCTTTTATAGGAAGGTTGAGGAAAACGAAGGGGAAAGGACGCCCCTTCGTCTCCTTGGCGTTTGCAGCAACTAGACTTTTGCAGCAACAAGAGAGATGAACCCCTTCATCTCCTGTAATGCCCAACAAGCACACCTCGGTCATCATGTCCTTAAATGTAATCACTCCTTTTAAGAGGTTATGTTGCCTTCATCTAAAGGAGATTTGTTGAGTGGTGCTTTCACTGCCTTGGACTAGCAATCTTCTAATTATAAACCAAGTAAATCTTACCTCTTCTGTTTCATTTATGCTAATTAACTTTTGTTCAACTAACCTGTATTGTCTTTGCTAAAGTGTGAAAGCAAAAGAAAGTTTTTAAATTTCATAATAAGGTGATTCAGCCCTCTCTTGCTGGCCACCCGGGACCTACAAGTGGTATCAGAGCACAGAATCGCTCTTGAAGGAATAACCATCTACTAAAGCAATGAGACGATGGTCGGACCAACAATCTACCCGCCAAAGTTCAAGGAGTTTGTACTCTGGAAACACCGGATGGAGGTATTTCTAAAAATAGTTTTTGATTTTTTTTTTAATTATCAAATACGGTTTTGTAGCATCCAAAGATCAACAAGAAGAAGAAAAAGAAGAATATCTTTGGACAAAAAATGAGCAAAATGACTTTGTAGCCAACAGCAGAGTGTAATATCATCTTCAAGTGTGCTACTGCCTCAAGAAGTCAATAGAATCAGTGCGTACAAATCAACAAAAGAACTCTGGGAGAAATTCCTAGAGTTGCATGAAGGGACCTCAAAGGTCAAACTCGCAAAAAGGAATCTGCTCTGGAATTAGCTGACAAATCTTCAAATGGAAAAAGAAGAAATGGTAGCTCAACTGCACACAAAGATCAAGGAACTACTCACTGGACTCAACAACCTTGAAGAAGCAGTGACAAATCGAGACTCGATAAGGTATGCATTGAATGCATTCCCGAGAATTACCAAATGGACATTGATCATAGACACTTATTAAATCTCCAAGGACCTCGAGGTAAGTAGTTTAGAAAAATTATTTTCTACCTTTGAATTACATGAATCTAGATGTGCAAGAATGAGAAAGGACAAGGATCCAAACAACGCCGTCCTGAACACAAGAAAGGTCAAATTAGATTCTGACACATCTCTCGACGAAGATGAAAAAGCGTATGTGGTAAGAAAATTCTCAAAGTTCTTTAAAACTAATAAATTTAACAAGTCTCAGACTAAGAAGCTTTCACGGATCAAGCGAAAGATTAAATGCTATAATTGTGACGAAGAATGACACATCAAGGACAACTACCCAAAACTGAAGGAGAAGAACAAGAATAAAAGGCCAACATGAACAAAGCACAAGAATCTTAAGGTGACGTGCGATAAATCATCGTCATCTGAATTAGAGGTTAAAGTCTACGTTGGACTTGGACTTATGGTAAGTCATTAGGAAGACAAAGATTAAGCAAGCTCATCCGAAATAAGTATCGATGAAGGGAGGACTACTTCAGAGGACTGCAACAATAAAAGGGAGAATCAAGCTTCAACATAGATATGGTAAGTGAGGTATGTCTTTTACCTCCTGATTAGTTATATTTAGGTATTAAATCAATGTCTAAGTCTTAATGCAAACAATAAATTTAAAAAGGACCATTAGAATTAAAAACTATTCTAAAAAGAATCATGCCTATTAGAAGAGTTTGATAGAATAAAAAACAAAAATGCTAAATTAAAAGAACAAATAGAAGTCTTGAAAAATTCTACATGCCCAAGTCTTGTTATAACACAAAATAATTTTCAAGGGCTAAATTGGTATTTTAGATTTCATAAAGACTAAAATGAAAAAGTGATGAGAAAGTACATTCCAAGAAAATATCTTGTTAATCCGTAGATAGGAATTTATTTTGTGCTCCTAAATCATGCTTAGTTTAAATATATTTTTATGCATATTTTAATTTACCTTAATTTTTAAATTGCATGCTAAAATTGTCTAATAGTTAAATTTATTGTTTCGTATACCTTCTTTTCGAAATTAATTACATTTTATTATTTATTTGAAAAATAATAAATTTGTTATATCAATAGAATTTTTTTTAAAATTTTTTTATTTTTAAATAGTTTATTATAAATTTCTTAACAAAAATTATATTTTTAAAATTAAAAATATTTCGTAGATTTATTTTTGTAAAACTTTTTTTTTTGTGATTAAAAATTATGTTATCTATTATAGGAAAAAATTTTGCAATTGTATTGACCATTATCTGATTTACTTTGAATTATTTACCGAAATCAATGTTTTTATAGTTAAAAATTATCTAGATTTTTTTAAAAAAAACTCAGTTTTTCTTTGGAAAAACATTAGATTTTCTATATTTATAAAAAAAATTCATGATTTTTAGATAATAGATTCTATTTTTAAGCATTTAACTTAGAAAATTATTATTTATCAAATAATTCATACTAGTCAAAATAAACATTTATTTGTTATCAAAATTTTTATTCTGATCTTTCTATTTTTGTTTTCTATCAAAAAAAATTTTCATTATTTTTTGAACTTAAAAATAATTTTTAAATTATCTTTGCCAAAACTGGTTTTTAAGTTTTAGAAATTTGAATATTTAAAAAAATATATTTGGAAATTTTTCTAAACTTGGTCATTGTTTTAGAAATCCTTATAAAATTTTATATAATTTTAAATATATGCCCCTATTTTTTGATGTGATCAAATAGGGAGAAGATTATATTTAGGGGGGAGGCATATTAAAATTTTATTGGCAATTTTTCTTACTATAAATTACAAAAATTTTGTAGTAAATTGTAAAATCAAAATTTAATTAGGTAAGTTTACTTTTATTATCCTAACTTAACTTGAGTTTGATGCACATTAAAAAAAGGAGAGATTGTAAGTACCTCGGGTAACTTTTGATGTGAACAATCGAGTTAAGTTAGGTCCTGTTGTATTTGATCTTTATGTCTAAGTGTACAAGCATATAGGAACACAAGAAGTCGAGCAGAAGATGATGTGGACGACAAGGATGGCATGGAAAACTAGTCAATGGGCTCGGTGTATCCGAGGGACGATAAGTTGCAGAAGAGTGCCATTGGATCAAGAAGGATATGTGCAGCATTTTCGAGGGACGAAAAGCAGGAATGGAAGACTGCTTGAGGAGAAGGCCAGAGTTAGGTTCAGGTGAGCTCAACTCTAAATGGTTGGAGAGTCACCTAAGCAACCAAAGCGGAAGACAGGGCAAGTCAACACTGCATGGACCATGTCCAAGCGCCCAGACTCCCTTAGGCGCCTCTTCCAACAGAGGCTACTGTGGATGACATTCAAGGTCATGTCAGCAACACTCTGGGCGCCCGAACTAGTCCAAGCATCCATACAAGGATGAATCTATATCATCACACTATTGAGTTGCTGTTGTGAGCAAATAAAGCGCACAGAGTGGGTCCAAGTGTCCGGAGATGTCACGTTAGTAAAATGGCTAGTTCGATCAGTAAGCTATAAATATAGGCTTGATCCTCTTCATTAAATACAACACTCGAATTTGAGCTCTGTGCTTTCATTTCTTTTACTGTCTTTACGATTCTACGCTGTCAACGTTGTAAGAGGCGACTCCGCCTTCGTCTAAAAGTGATTTGTTGAGTGGAGCTCTCATTGTCTTGGACTGACAATCTTCTGATTACAACCCAAGTAAATCCCGACTCTTCTTTTTCATTTATATTAATTAACTTTTGTTCAACTAACCTGCGTTGTATTTGCTAAAGCGTGAAAGCAAAAGAAAGTTTTAAAATTTCTTAATAGGGGGGACCTACAGGTTGAATGTGTAGAACTCTTTAGTCTGATCCGTTATTATCTCTTCATTTTGCTTCCGCTTCTTCTTCCTCATAGATTATTTCTGGATGATGTTAAAGACAAGGATGCATGTTCAATTAAGTTCTTTGTTTCTATATTTATATATTACTTTCTTATGCCATGTTTAATTAATGAAATTAAATTCTTTTGTTCTTGTATTTATTATATATGAGTTATTCGTATTTTAGAATTCATGCGTCCGGCTTAGGTTTTCCAAGAACTAAAAAATCTCATAGATGGTGCTGATTTGCTATGAGTAGTACGTCAGGGAAGGACAATTCTTATGGCGTCACCAGTGGTAGTGTCTGGAGAGGAGGACAAGAGATGGGGAGCAATTTATAGGGACCTCATTGCAAAAGAGAAGACCGACGGGAAGTTAGCCCCGTGATTGGCTCTCTAAGGGCTGGCAATGGAGATGACGTGAACTTCTGGAGCAGACCGAGTCCTATGACCTACGACAAGGCGTGCCACAAGATGGGAGGAGAGATCAACCTCTAGATCTCAAGAGTAGTGGTCTTGAGTGGCGATGGCAATGGCACAATTGGAATAGAGATCTTAGTAAAAAGGGGTATAGCTCTGATACCGTATAAAATTGGGTAGAGAAGAGATAAGGAAATAAACCTCTTGATTCATTACAGTTGTCTGAGGTATATAAATTATAGAAATCATTATAGTACTCGTTCAATTGACAGATTAATAAAGGCTCGGTCAATTGATAGATTAATCAAGGGAAGATTCTAATTATTATGTTTTGCTATATAGTTCTCTTTTAGTATGTAGCACGATGGTGGTAAGAATTTTTAAAAGTCGAAGCAGAATTAGGATTAGAGAATTTACTACATTTAAAATCCTGAGCACTACAATCACAGTATGAGGTTTCCTAAGTCGGAACCTGTCTGTCATAACCTCGACCATACCTCACGATCTTCAAGATCTTACACCACTAGATACTAGGATAATTTTGCAACTTGTCACTATACATTAAATATCTCGTCTTGGGTTCTACGATTATAGTGCATAACTTCCTCAATTGGAACATATCAGTCACGACCATGATCACGACTACAATGACTATACATAGGATCTAAGAGCTTTGATATCAACTAACGTCGGATGGGATAATGATCATTTTACAAACTATTGAATCCGTTAACTTACACATGAATACAAGAAGTAATCTTCTATAACCTATTGATTCAAAGAAGAATAACAAGAAATAGGAAAATAAACGACATTGTTTAAAATATTATTAATCCCAAAAAACTCCTCTTACATTAAATTAAATAATTGTTTATATAAACTCTAAACCTTAATGCACAAATAAAAAAAAAAGAAATTCTAACAAAAAGGAAAAAAAAACTCACAATATTAAAATCCCTAAATAATAATTATTCTAATAAATTATAATTTTTAGAAATAAGACTAGACTGCTACGGATGACACCTAATAATTAATCGAAGATCTTTCAACGAAATTCAATTTGATAGATTAAAGATCTCATAGTTCAATTAGAATTATAAATTATGATCTCTCAAAATTTCGATTCCTTTCCATCAATTAAAAATATTGAGTTTTTCTGATCAGCAAAATTTGTGAGTAGGAAGATATAAATTTATGTGCATGAGTGACTGATGATATTTATTTAAGTATGATGGATCAACTCAACAGTTTGGAAATCATATTAGATTTATAATTGACTTCTAGCAAGCGGGTCCAATTTTTTTTTTAAAAAAATAAAAATATTTCATAATTAAATCATTTAAATAACCTTATGATTCGCAAAAGTACCTTAGAATTATTTACATATCCCTAGTTGACATAAACAAAATCTAGCCACAACCCAAATATAATTTATATCCTAATTTATTTTATAAAATTCACTATCCTTTGTTTTCAAATTTTGTAGCCGCGCAGAATCAAATAAGTTGCAATGAGTTTTTGTTTTTATTTTTATTGAAAAGATAAGGAGGTGTTTGGTTTGCACCGTTTTAATTTTTATTTTTTTAAAAAACATGTATTTTCTAAAAAATAGAAAACGATTTTTTGTCATTTTCTGTTTTTTTAGAAAACGATAGCTAATTTTTTAGAAAACGCACGTGAAAAACGCAAACCAAATACCGTTTTTCAGAAAACGTATATTTTTCAAAAAATGAAAATAAAAAATGTATGTATCAAACACTCCCTAAATTTATCATATGTTCCTCCGTCTTCAAATTATATATTTTCAAAGCTAATCAGTGAGAAAATCAATTGGAGATCATGAGCATAATACCACTGACTTAGGAGTTTAATTACTTTATTTAACATTCGATATGTATGCTTTTCTTATTTTACATAAAAGACTATGTAAAACGTCTGTAATATCATATTCGGAGATAAAGTGACTATGGCAGAGGAATTATAGTCTCGGCAAGCACGAGGAGAGGTGATCTCCTTGGTGCACTTGTTCCAGAAGTCTCCATCATGTCCAAATCTTCGATCTTCATGCCTTGAGGAAGCTTCCAGTCGAAGTGGAAGAGGAGGTGAGCCAGTGCGACTTCCACGGACAGCAACCCAAATGTCATGCCGGGGCAGATCCTTCGCCCTGTACCAAATGGAATGAACTCAAAGTTGAAGCCCCTGAAGTCCACTGAGCTGCCCTCAAATCTCTCTGGCTTGAAGCTCTCCGCATCAGAGCCCCAGTACCGCTCATCTCTGCCCAGTGAAAATGCATTGATGAGCAACCGAGCTCCGGCGGGCACTCGATATCCCATGACCTCGCACGTCTCTGTGCATACTCTAGGCAGCAACAGAGGCGTAGGAGCGTGGAGTCGTAGTGTCTCCTTGATCACCAAATTTAGATAACTGAATTTGGGGATGTCACTCTCTTCGAGCTTGGTCTTCCCTTTCATAGCCTCCCTCATCTCCTTTTGGACTTTCTCCATTGCCTTGGGGTTTTTTATAAGCTCTGACATAGACCATCCAATAACATTCGATGATGTTTCCGTCCCTGCCAGGAATATTTCCTAAAGGATAATAAACTATTAGGAATCGAAAGATATATAATAAAGATTCTTTCACATATTAAATTGCATATGTATGTAATTCATTTACCATGATGATGGCCTTGATGCAGTTGGATGTGATTGGGAATTCTTGATTTCCTTCATCTTTAAGTTTGAGAAGTACATCGATGATTAGATCATCCTCTGCTTGGTCGGCGGCCAGTGCAACTTGACGCTGTGCGATGATTTCGTCGAAGACTTTGTCGAACTTTCCACCAACTCGCTCTAACTTGAACTTCAATCCCGTGAGAGTATCAAGGAATTTGAGCGACGGGTACATATCAGCCACCGCGAAGCTGGTCACACAGCTTACTGCCTCCTCGACCAGGTGCAAGAATTCCGCCTGCTGTTTGCACTTGTCACCAAACGCGGCTCTGATTGCTAGCTCATTAGTCATGGACATCACCATCTTGCTTAGATTGGCAGGTGTTTTGGCAGACGCCTTGCTGGCGATCTCCGCCGTGACCTTACGGACGGCACCCTCGCGGAAGGTGGCGAAGGACTTGACGCGCCGGGAGTTGAGCAGCTCCATGGCGTAGATCTTCCTCATCTGCTTCCAATAGCCACCATAGGGGGACATGACGGCTCCACGACCGCCATAGGTCAATATTTTGGAGAAGGTCAAGTTGGTGGGTCGATTAGCAAATTTGAGATCATGGCGCTTGATGATCTCTTCCACAACCTCCACGGACGAGGCGACGACTAGGTCAACCTGCCCGAGTCGGAGACAGATGAGGGGGCCGTGAGTTCGGGCGAGTTGGCGGAGGATACGGTGAGGGTTGCCACCGACGAGCTGGTGGATGTTTCCAATGAGGGGAAGCTTCGGCGGGCCGGGTGGGAGAGGAGCTAGTTCTTGTGCTTGCTGCTTATGCACTCTGCTCCTTGATCTCTTTATCAGTAAAGTTAGGAAGAAGCCGAGGAAGAGGGTGATGAAGAAGAAAGGGGAGAAGAAGGAAATAGCTTCCATGGCCATGCTAGTGCTGTAGTAAAGCATTTAAATGCTATTGTTTCTGATCGGATTGATTGAGCTCTCTTCTTCGCATGCATTTATAGAAGATCTAAAGCTCACTTTGTCCATCACTGTATGCTCATGGAAAATTTGAAATGCGTATTTCTATAACTAGTCAACATCGGTGCCCTTCCCAGTCAATTAAATATTTCTTTGACTAAAGAACCAGTACTCTGAATTATATTTCTTTGACTTATTACTTCTGTTTTTTCAAAAACAAAAGTATAAATAAGAGACCCTGATGTAAGAATTAGAAAAAAGAGAGTATGATATAAGGATTAGAAACAATAGAGAGTGATTGGCCTGTAGGGCGGGATCAAGCTACCTGTACAGGCAGCTTAGGCGAGAATTTAATGTTCATCTTACCTGTACAGGTAATGCATGCACCGCTCATAAGGAGACGGTGGGACCCACTGCTTAAGTGTGGGTCTTACCATCCCAATGTGAAAGGTACGTCTAATTAATCCTATTTTGGATCTTAGGCGAAAAACAAAAGTAATTAATATTATAGTGACGTTGTTTAAAAAAAATCATCCTTTTTCATAAAAAAAATAAATTTTTATATATAAAAAAAATTTAGTTTTTAATTTTGGTGAGATGTAACATTATTAATTTAATTTTTATATTAAAATTTTGATAAAAAAATTTAATTATTAAATTATTTAATCTTTCTTGAGAAGCCAAATAAAAATAATAAAATCAGACAATAATAGGAAGAATCATACGATTGGTTCTCAATTAATAATCATTGATTGGAGAAATTAAAAGACTCAGTCACTCGTTTTCTTCTGGTAGTTCTCGATACACTGTAGTTAGTCATGTTAAGGTGACTAAGCAATGAATTAATATATATTTTACTATTTTTAAAGTTCAAAACCAATGAATTAATTATTTGACCAAGCTTATAAAAGTATATATATTTATTTGACTGTGTTGTCTGATTTCAACTATTTCAGCAAGAGACGAGTAAACTTATTTGTATGATTTGAATCATTTTAGAATTTGAAGTTTAGCTCAGTTATGAATTTTCTTTTGTGAATTTTAAATAACTAAATAATAGGTGATAATCAATTTTTCCATTAAGATTTTAGGGGGTGTTTGGTTCTTTTCAAGGAATAGGAATCATAGCATTATGTAATAGGAATGGATATGAACATAAATATCATTCTTAAAAGCAATGTTTGATTAGTTGAATATTTTTTATCAGAATAAATTAAAATTTCTTTTTTTGCCCTTAAAGTAAAATAAGAGAAAAAATTAGATATGAGATAAAGTTGAATGTGAGATAAAAATATGATGAGAGAGAAAGTGTGATAGAAAATAATGAAGAGAGAGAAAATGTGATAAGAGAAAATAATAAAAGATAGTGTGATGGGAGAGAGCATGATAAGAGAAGATGAGAGAGAAAATATGATGAGAAAGAAAATATGATGGAAGAGGATGAAAATAGAAAAAGTATAATGAGAAAAAAATAAGGAGAGAGTGTGTGATGGGAGAGATGGAGGAAAAGAGAAAGTATGATAAGAGAGAAAGTGTGATGAGAGAGAAAGTATGATAAGGAAAAAAGAGGAAAGCGAATGTGATAGGAGAGATAGAGGAGAGAGAAAAGTATGATAAGAGA
>JBBMJZ010000048.1:3666627-3686598 GCA_037833815.1 Zingiber zerumbet | reverse complement strand
ATGCCTTGTCTGCGTTTTTTGTCCTACGTGGACTTGGCCACGAGGGATGCCAGGTCAGTCGCGACGCGAATTCGCTGCTCAACTTCGCGCTGAGCATCATTTCTCCTACTATATATACCACCAAAATCAAGTTACAAATTCTTGCAGGCCAATTTTCAAGTTCTGTGAAAGGTACATGAAGCATTTGCTCTAAGCAAATCAAAGTATCACATTACAAAAGAATTTTGCTTAAAAGATCTGCCCCTCAAGATTCAAGAATTTAGAAAGAGTAATTTAAACTGATCAACCTTTGTGATGCTTGTTCACTAGCACAAAGTATGCCCTTTGCTAACTAGTCTTCATCTATTTGCATCAGGGCTGGAAGAGGTGGAGCCATAACACGTTGAGTGGAAGATCTCAAGTATGATAAGTGACTTGGAGGATCAAGTGTGGCCGGACAAGAAAAGCTCCTAAGGAGAGGCTTCCCGTTCGATGTAACCGTAAAACCTGATCCAGCTTCCCTTGGCAGAGGCACCAAAACCCCGTCTTCGGTTTTCGCCTCCTTACAAAAGCTATCTTCTTCAATGTCATAAAAATTTCCAGTTCTCACCTCCTGTGCTAAAGAACAGGACCAACAGAAGAGCCACTGCAATGAATCTGTAACTGCTGGATAGCCACAGCAGAAGGGATTTGCGGGAAGTTTGAATCTTTTCCTCATCTGGGTCCTCCAAATGCCACCATAAACTAGCCCAAAGACACCAAGTAAAATGCCACTCACTCCAACGATGTACCTGATCGCATAGTTCTCGACATTGAGGGCAGAGACGCTGAAGACCATCAGAGGAGCCACAATTAGAAGTAAGAAGGTGACTATATGAACATACATATTACCGAGTCCAAGTCGCTCCATGTTCCATCCGAACACACAACATGTGCAAAAGAATGAGGCCAAACAAACTGTTCTATCATCCCAACAGTCGAAGAGCCCCCCGATCCACTCAGGATTGGTCACTACTACTCTTCTGTTGTTACAAATCACAAGCTCGGATTGAACTTCTTGTGTGGCAGTAGCATCTTGAGGATCATCAGAATTTCTTCCTATCGGGCCGAAAACTGTGTAAACACCAGCAATTATTGGAGCTGCGATACCGATGCCTGTACACAGATTAACAGCCCAATCTGGCCTATCCTTCCTCGAATATCCCCAGTAAAGGCCACAGAGCACATATTGGGAAAAGATAGTTATGTGGAGGAGGATGACAACTAGCATTATGTGAGCCCTTTCGTGAGCTCTTCGAGATTCATCCTTGCAGTAGCCTGCCCGTAGTGCCACTCTGTCCGGTAACCTCCATCGGCACAAAAGCACCAAATGATGGCACAATCTGGGGTGCTGATATATGCACATGATTGTGAAAAGGGCATTGAGAATTTGATAGATGATCTCGGTCCATTTCTTTCTTTCGGTGCTACTTCGTATGACTTGATTTAGACTCCCAGTGATAACTAGAAACAGCATGAAGAGACCAGCGGCAACAAATATCAACCAGATAACAAGAGCAATGTTCTCCGGGTTCTTTATCCATTTCTTGAAGTATCTGATCAATGCTCTCCAGTCTATTTTTCGAACAAATGGTACGCGGAAACGACGACGGGTAAAGAACCAATCTGTGGATGGCTGAGCTCTCAGAAAGTCTAGGAATCTTTTTTCTGAGTGATTTTGATCTGGTAGCTCCTGGTCGACTGTGGGCATGCAGATGGGAATGTAATCCATAAGCCTAGTTCTTGAATCAGGTATATCCTCTTTCGTATCGGTTATGCACTCGCCATTCTCAGATGAACTCATCTAGAGCTGAACTCATCTAGAGCTTGTGTCTGATTTCTTCTTCTGAAATAGTGAACAAAGAGCAAAAGTCACACAAATAACCACCTTTTTTTTTTTCATTTGTAAGTACAATTGATAAAAAAAAATTTAATCAGCACAAGACTGGCATCGTCGCTCTTTTCATACAGATAGCTGAAGTTTAAAATTAGTAAGAGTCCCTTAAGAGAGCCTTAAATGAGGAAGATGCAACAAAATGAAGAGGCCTTTTTTTAATGCTAAATTCAATGTTTTGGCTATTTTAAGAACTCAAAAAACCAAGAAAAACTGCAGTAATAACAAGGCAGAATTTCTTTACTTTCATCTACCAATAATTATCTCAGAGTTGTTTTTTAATCAGATCAATTGAGCTCCTTCTGAGTGTTCTGCTAGTTTTTTTTTTAAAAAAAATTTCCTTGGGTGTTCCACACAAGTAGATTCTGTTTTCAAGTCCTTTTTGCCTCAAATCTGTTTTCATGCCCTCTCACTATATCTATCCTTGTTACCAGTTGTTCTTGCAATCTTGTTATTTTACTTGTACTCTGATAAACCCCAAAAAAAGAAAAAGGAGAAGAGTTCCATTATCAAATTTGTTCTAAATAAAAAATTAGTGCATATCCAATGAAAACCTGTCAAATTCTGCAAGATTTAATTCCTATTTCTTTCAACTAAACCACATCTTCAACCTTCAAAGCAAAAAATAATGTTTTCTTTGCAAACATCACACGCTCAAACCAAACGCAAAGAGAATTAAGAAAAAACCAGAAACTACGGCCCCCAAAATCATGGAATAGAAGAGTAGGCTCACCTGAAATCTCTTGTTGGGGGCAGAAGGGGATCAAAGATTCATCTTCTCAAAGAAAGAACAGGGAAAAATAAACAACCTTTGAGAAAAAGGGGGATCATTCACAAACCCCCATCTTTCTCTGCAAGAAGAGGAGAGAAAAAAACACTCACACACATCAATTTCCACGAAACACTTGAGGTGGAAAACCTAATGCGCAGTTGCCAAAAAGATAACCAAACCCTAAGAATCCACTTTTGAATTGTCGAAAAAAAAAAGAGAGGCAGAGAGTGATTCGAAGCAGTACCTTGCTGAGTTCACTGTGTCAACATATCACAGAACAACACGATCATTATAAGGATGAGGAACTGAGGAAGTGCAAGACGTATCAGCCATGGCAATTTATGCTAAAACTTTTTTCCCTTTGCTGCCACCATGATGGTTGTCTCAATTAATTACTTCAAGGTTTTAAGAGGTTGGCAGGAATTTCTGCAGCCAGTTAAAGCGTGTGGGGCTGAAGCTGGAAAGTAGCTTGATTACTCGGAAACACCGTACAGGAACGAAAACAAAATTATCATTACATGGCAAATGCCGTATCTAATGGGTTGAGTCTCCAAATCCAACATCCATGGCGGATTCTTCTAAATTACTTTAATATACGACGGATTGGATTCTCTTAGCAAAAATGGAAACTTCCAAAACTGCTGGAACGAGTAGATACGGTCGTTTGATCTATTTAAATGGGTATGCCTATGCTATATGATCTAGATCTTTCAAACGTAGCATGCTGAATTATATATGCTCCAATATTACGCTAATTTAATGCGTAATTATACAGTAATATTGGAGGTCGTTGCAGCCACCTTGAATTGAATGCAATGTGAGGACAAAGTAGCCCACATGGGCTGGAGCAACTGGTTAAGACGTGGGTCTTGCAATCAATGGTCCAAGGTTCAAAGGTTTGCGGTAGCGCACTGGGATAATATCTCGGGCCTACTGTGCTAAAAATACCTTTGAAACCATGTCTTCATCGGTCCAGCACTGGGCAGGGCTCGGGGGGCGGCTGGGGTGGCCGTCTCCACCTTTTTACAATCAATACTATAAACATGTTAACATGAAGGGATGCTATATACTTATAACACCGCTTTAACACCCATGGGGTGTTATAACACCCCATTAATATAACACCCCATTAACTGTGCAATGGGGATGCCCTAATCCCTTCGACAGACACAGCTCTACCCTTCTACAAAAAACAACGCTTGCCCCAAGCCCTTGCCCATAAGCCCTTACCCTAACCCTTCGATTCAACTTGACAGATCTTCACCGACGTCGTCGGCCCCCTTCTGTCTCTGCTTCCCTCCTCCAGCGCTGTGGAGATCGACAGAAATGTAACTCTTCCTTCTGCTCCAAGAAGCAGCCCTAGCCCCCTTCTTTTTCTACTTCCCTCCTCCAGCGCTCAGGCGATCGATTCAACTTAGATAGATCTTTCCCTGTCTATCGTTCGTCTCCTTGGCCGCCGACACTCAGGCGATCGACTCCGACAGATCGTGCACGTCCAGCTTTCATCTCCTTCGAGGTTGGCGCTGAGGTCCCTCTTTCACTCCATCTCCAAAAGCCCTAATATGTTTAAAGAGGTAATAATTCTTTTGTTCCATGAATCTTCTTCTCTTTTCTTCAATTGTTCCATGAATCTCCTTTTAACACATATTGCCTCTGCCTCAAGTCCCTCATCGATCCTCTTTGTTGTCAGAAGGGGCACCTCTTTTGCAAGGAGTGCATCCTCGAGTGCCTCCCTGCGCAAAATAAGGACATTAAAAGGTGTGTTCACCATCGCTGAATTTCCATATCTATTCTCACAAGATCTGTAAATTTGTGTGTATCTGTTCTAATGTAGAGAAAAATGTATTAACTGGAAGTTGTAATTATCTGATTTGGCTTGATAACCTGATTAGCTTGGCCATTCATCTCCAGGAATCTTTATAATCATTCTATAATAACAGTTATGTCCTATGCACCTTGTTTTTTGTTTTTATCGTTTGTTGTACATATACTTTTACATTGAAAAAAATATTCTTCCAACTTCACTCTTTCATAGTTATCTGTTTAGGACTGATTAGAGTGATTCTTATGCATTTTAGCAATAGATTGTAATGTCTATTAGGGTTTTGATTGTTTCCATAATGGATAAGGAATGAATGCATTTGCTTTCAAGGCTTGTACTAGAGTATGAAGAAGGGGTTCAGAAATTTCTTGCACAAGCTAGGAACTAAGCCAAAACACGTGGAGTAATCTTATGTCCTTGCAAGCGTTGTCAAATAAAAAGTATCTAAAATTTGACCAAGTATATGAGCACTTAATTACGAAGGGAATTGATCCGTCTTACACTATTTGGGTCTTCCACAGTGAAAGTTATATCTCTCAATTTCAAAGTGAAGGTAGTTCAATAGGAGTTCAGGTAGAGGAGAATGCAAGTAGAGAGGCATATGAATTATATAGAGATGTCTTTGTGGCAACATAATATTCTGGATACACTATGCTTGAAACAAGAGACTATGAGTTTGTTTGATTTATTAGAAGATGTAGAAACTCCTCTCTTCCCTGGTTGTACAACTTACACAAAATTGTCTGCAGTCATCACATTATAAGTGTACTAATAGTCACAATGACAATAGTTTTAATGGGCTTCTTAAGATCTTAGGTGTCATGCTTCCAGAAAAAAACACACTTCGAGAAAATATTTACTTAATGAGAAAGTTGTTGAAACCATTTGATTTAGGATATAAGAAGATTCATGCTTGCCTAAATGATTGCTGTCTATTTAGAAAAGTGCTTAAAGATTTGGACTCATGCCTAAAGTATTGTTCATCGAGATGTAAGGTGGATAAAATCACTACTAAAGTTCACAAGGAGTGTACTACCGTATTTTCCAGTAATACCTAGATTTAAAAGGATGTTTAAGTTAGAAGAAAAGGCTGAAGACTTGATTTGACACTCCAACTATAAAAGTCAAGATCATATGATGCATCATCTAGTTGATTTAGTAGCTTGGGATACAATAAATCATAAGTGACTATCTTTTGCATCGGATCCTAGAAATTTACAACTTGGTCTTGCAACAGATGGATTCAATCCTTTTTGGTGACCTTAGTGTAAGTACCTGGGATAGTTTTGATGGGGTCAACTGAGTTAAGTTAGGTCCCGTTGTGTTTGATCTTTGTGTCTAAGTGTGCAGGAACTTAGAAATACAAAAAGTCGAGTAGAAGACGCAACTAACAAGAAGGATGACACAAGAAGCAAGTTAACAAGCTCGATGCAACTAAGGAACGAGGTGCTTCAGAAGAGTACATTAGCCGACGAGGACACGCGTGACACTTCTGAGGGATGAGAAGCCCGAGTGGAAGACTGTTCAAGGAGAATGTTGGAGTTGGGTTTGAGTGAGATCAACTTTGGATGGCTGGAGAATCACCGAAGTGACTGGAGCAGCAGTTGGACAAGTCAACTTGATTTGTCCAACGCGCCTAGACCATGTCCAGGTGCCTGGACAGGGTCTGGGCGCTCAAACCACCTTGGCTCGAGGCGCCTCGTTGACATTGCTGCTAGGATAACGATCGGAGTCCACGTTAGCACTAGTCCTGGACATATCTAGGCGTACGGGCGATGATAAAATTTTATCCTCTAGCCGTTGTGAAGAAGATAAAATGAATCGCTGGGGACGCCCGTACCTGCTCCAGGGGCTCGAAGCTGCCACATCGACCAAGGGATAAATTCGACAAATAAGTTATAAATAGAGCCCTGGTTCTAGGAGTTATGTATTGTAGGTCTCGTGTGGCTGGTAAGAGGGGGTGAATTGTCCTGAAAAGACAAGAATACCTTTTTTGAAACTTTGACTGTAGATTAGAAAAACACTTTAATAAATGAAACTGAAATGCATAAAAATAGGCAAATAAAACTCAACTAATCAACTCTTTTGACACAAGTCGGAGGTGGAGAAGTCTCGTACAAAACGTTGAACACACAGACTTTGAAGAACTTATAGCTCACTGATCGAAACTAGTCGTTTGTTGACGTAGCACGGTTCGAGCGCCCAGACCCTCTCCGGACACCCCTAGCGAGACAACCTCTATCTCCACACAATAGTTACACAACGACAAAGGGATAAGAATTTATCCACTCCCGGGTGCCCGAACCCGCTCCGGGTGCTCGGATAGTTGCAGACGTGGACCTAGTGATAATCCACTCGACGAGGCGCCCTGGTTGGCACCAAAGTAGTTCGGGCGCCAGATCAGTCAGCTCATGCTGACTGTCCGACACCTCCGGTCGCTACCTTCTTCTCCGGTCGCTTGGGTGATACTCTGGTTTTCCAGAGTTAGAGCCCATCCGAACCCAACTCCAGCCTTCTCCTTGAGCAATCTTCCGCTTTGACTTCTCGGCCCTTAGAAACATCGCATGCACCGAGCCCATCGACTCTTTCCCGTACCATTCTTTTCGCTAGTTGCATCTTTTGCACGACTTTTTGTGCATCCAAGTTTTTGCACACTTAGATACATGGATCAAATACAATAAGACCTAACTTGACTTGGTTGATCACATCAAAGCTACTATGGGTACTTACAATCTCCCAATTCTTGATGTGAGTAACCCAAGTTAAATCAGGGAAAAACAAACATAGTAAAGTAAATTTAAGCATTAAAAAAATACAAATTAAAATAATTAATATGTAAAATGTTACCTCCGCTAGACTTAATCTATAAATCTCCCTCTTTTATCACATTAAAAATAGGGGCAAAAATTCTAAGGGCTACACAAATAGTGATAAATACTTAAACAAATTCTGAGAATTATTTTTTCGAAAATTGAATTTGTGATTTAAAAATCAGCTTTAGAATAAATAATTTTAAAATTACTTTTAATCATTTAAAAATTCTAAATTTTTTTGTAACAATTAAACAAGCATATCCAAAATAGTGATAAAATTTTCATCAATAAAAGAAATTAATATAAGCAGTAATAAATTATCTTTTATAGGAAGATGTGTCCAAAGGATGTCCACATATTTCCACAATAGCATGATATTGTTCACTTTGAGCCTAGACCCTCATGGCTTTGCTCTTGGGCTCTACCCAAAAGGCCTTATGCCAATGGAGATATCCTACATCCTTTTAACTCCATAATCTTTACCAAATCTTTCTAATGTGAGACTTTGATTGAACCCTAACAATCCTCCCTACAAACGAAGGACTACAATTACTCTCATGGTCCGAGCCTCTTCGCGAGCATCTGGTCACCCTGACATGCTCTGGGCCTCCCCGCAAGCATTTGCACCCAAATCTTTCCAATGTGGGACTTTGATTGAACCCCAATAGATGTATCTACGAAGAAAAATGCTATTAAATAGATTTTGAGTTCTAAAATTCTTAAATTTTTTTTTGAGTATGTACAATAGGAAGTATATTTTCAAAAAAATAAATTTTTAATAGTTGAATGTTCAAGAATTTTTAATATTAAAAATTAGTTTATTGATAAAATATTTATAGAAAATTAAATAATGGTCATAAATTTTTAAAAATATTTCCTTTGATAGAGAATATGATATTTCATTAAAAAAATAAAATTTTCAAAAATAACTCTGAGAAATAATTTTACTTTTAAAGATAAAATTTTTGTTGAAAAATTCATAAAAAATGATATAGCGATAAAAAAATTACAATTTTTTTCTGACATATAAGTAATGAAATATTTTTCTTTAGAAAAATTAAGATTTAATTAATTTCGAAAAGAAAGGAATCGAAAAATTTATTTGAGCAAGTTAGACAATTTTGAGTATGCAAATAAAATATTAAAGCAAATAAAAATTAGAACATGTATGAAAATTTAACCTAAGCATGATTTGAAATCTATTACAGGTTTCTACCTACTGGATTAATCAGATACTTTCTAGGAATAGTTTTTCTTGTTATTTTTCTAATTTAGCTCTGATGGTATCTAAAATACTAGTTAATGATATTTGAAATTTCTTTTTGGAGCATGTAAAAAATTTGAGCATGAATTATCTTTTTATAATAAGTCTATTTTATCTTTTAATTTTATATTTTCAGTTAATAAATTTTCAAATTCTTCTTTAAAGCATGGATTCCCTATTTTGCTTTCTAAGTCAATATTAACCCTTTTTAGGGAGACCACCTTGGTTCGTAATTTGCATAGGGATTTACTTAGCATTTTAATACACTTGTATCATTTGATCAGGAGGAAGCAGACATACTTTACTTATCATGTCGGTTTCGTTGTTCGATGCTCTCCTTTCGTTACTATTTTCTTCCAAAGACTTTCCTACACCAATGCTTATCTTGGACAAGCGTTCTTTGTCTTCAGGTAGATATTCAGTTATAAGTGCTGTTTTGATCCTCAGTCTCGGATTCTTCTGTCGAGGAGTTTAATTCGGCTTCTATTCGTTCTTCATAGAGCCTCAAGAATTTTTCCTAAAGTTCTTTTGTACTTTTATAGTTGTCGATTCTGTCTAGTTCTTGAGCAGGTAGAATGCTCAGAAGGAAGAACTCAACCTTACCATGAGCTATAAAATCATTATGCTGCTTCGTAAGTTCTTTTCCTTCTTCTCTTTTGGGTATATTAAAACCGTACTCAATCGTTAGTAAAATATTGAAATCGGTTTTAAAGTATACCTCTATTTGACATTTCCAAAACGCGAACTTTCCCTCGAACACTGGTGGGTAGATGCTAGCTCTGGCCATCTTGTTGCTTTAGTTGGTAGTTAATTTTTCTGAGGCAGTTGAGCTCTGATACCAATTGTAGGTCTCGTACGACTGACAATAGGGGGTGAATTGTCCTGAAAAGACAAGTATATCCTTTTCAAAACTTTTGACTTTAGATTAGAAAAACACTTTAATAAACGAAACTGAAATGCATAGAAATAAGTACGAGACAAACAATTTACTTGGTTTGCAACCGGAGATGTTTCTAATCTAAGGAAAATGAAGCTCAACTAATCAAATCTTTTGACACAAGTCGGAGGCAGAGAAGCCTTGTACAAAACGTTGAATACACAAACTTTGAAGAACATAGTGAATTAACTCCAATTACAGAAAGTGTTATCCAAATGAAGAAGATCAGGGCTCTATTTATCGCTCACTGGTAGAAACTAGCCGTTTGCTGACGTGGCGCGATCCGGACGCCTAGACCCTCTCCGGACGCCCTTGTAAGGCAAACTCTATCTTTGCGCAACGGCTATGCAATGGCAAAGGAATAAGAATTTATCTACTCCCGGGTGTTTGGACCTGCTCCGAGTGCTCGAATAGCTGCTGACGTGGACCCAACAATAATCCACTCGACGAGGTGCCCTGGTTGACACCAAGGTGGTTCGGGCACTCGAACCATCTTGTCCAGGCGCCTGGATGGTCTGAGTGCCTCAGTCAGCTTTGTGTTGACAGTCCGGCGCCTCCTCCAGTCGCTGTCTTCTTCTCCGGTCGCTTAGGCAATGCTCCGACCTTTTAGAGTTGAGCTCATCCGAATCCAACTCTGGCCTTCTCCTCGAGCAATCTTTCGTTCCAGCTTCTCGTTCCTCGGAAACGCTGCGTGCTTCCTTCTCGTTCTCCATAGCAGTCTTCCGTAACACCTCATCCCTCGGATACACTGAGACTGTCAACTCTCTCCCGTACCATCCTTCCAGTTAGCTGCGTGTTTTACTCGATTTGTGGCAAGTTCTTATTCACTTAGACACAAGGATCAAGTGGACCTAATTTGATTTGGTTGATCACACCAAAACTACCACTTAGTACTTATATATACAACACTCATTTCTATTATTTACTGCTTTGCATGACACTATCACCTCCCATAGTCAGCCTTAACGTTTCTAACACTTAACTTCAGATATAGTTGTTAGCTAGTGATTTTGGTTTATTATAATCTTCCTCTATTAGTGTGTATGACAAAGGAAAATTTGTGCTGATATTATAGATTCCAGGCCCAAAGTAACCAGAAAATGATATAGATATATTCTTAGAATCCCTTGTGGAGGGTTTGAAGGGGACACATGTGTGGAGGCGTATGATGTATTTAGTAAGTCAATGTTCAATCTAAAGGATATTTTGTAAAAGACAATTAATGATTTTCCAACTTATGGAAACCTAGCTGAATGTGCCACAAAAGGTAAATTTGGTTGTCCGATATATGGTGAAGACATGTGTTTTATGTGGCTTAAATATAGAAGAAAGTTTGCATACATGGGACATAAGAGATTACTTGCTCCTAATCATCTGTTTCGCTAGAAAAAGTAGTTTAATGGGAAAAAGAGAGAAAAGGGAAACTAGACCTTTGTCTGGGTTAGAAATTCTTAATGCAATGAAAGACATTGAAAATGACTGGGGTAAAAAAATAAAAGGGTGAGCCTATCAACACTACAAAGAAAATGAGGAAGAGGTAGGAAAAATTCAAAAAAGGTACAACAACCGGTTTAAATATGGAAGAAAAAGTCAATCTTTTTTAATTTGTCATACTAGAGTGTAAGTTTTTGCTCATAGCAATTATTTATCTTTTAATGAATTTATTATATTATTGAACTAATACTATGAAATGTGTTGATTACTTGCAAGAGCTCTTAATATATCATAACTTAGATGTGATACATGTCGAAAAGACTATATGCTAGAATATCATAGGCACATTGTTAAACGTGAAGGCAAAAGCTAAGGATGGTGTTAATGGGCACAGAGATTTAATGCACTTACAAATTAGAGAAGAATTACATCTAAAAAAAAAGAGAGAATAAGTATCACTTGCCTGGTGCACCTTATACATTGTCTAAAAAAGAAATGAATGTATTTTGCTCCAGGCTAAAGAAAATAAAGTTACCAGCTGACTATAGTTTCAATATTAGTTATTGTATATCTTTAGAAGAGCTAGTGTAAGCTTATTAGACTAAAATCTCATGATTGTCATATTCTAATGCAACAATTAATATCAGTTGCATTGAGAAGTCTTTTACCGAAAGGTCCACACAATGCTCTATTCATACTGTGTGCATTTTACAATGAACTATGTCAAAGAGTATTAGATAGGAACTATTTAGAATAACTCGAGGAGAATATTGCTGAAACTTGATCCATGTTTGAAAGGTATTTTCCACTTGCTTTCTTTACAATTTCAGTTCATCTGACAATTCGTTTAACAAGAGAGGCTTTGTTTGTGTGGACTAGTTCACTTTCGCTAGATGTATCCATTTGAAAGGTAATCAAATTTATAAAATAAGTTAGATTTTGCTGTAGACTATTTATTGTGAATTATGTTTTATTATTTATATTTTTGAAAATACTTAAAGGTTATGTGAAAAACCAAGCAAGGCTGAGGGGTGCATAGTTGAGTGTTATCTTGCATAAGAAAGAGTGCAATTTTGTAGTGCATATTTTTTAAAAAAGCTGCTAGTGTTGGTGTCCGTTCTAATCAGAATGAGGATTTGGAGTATGGATTAGTAGAAGGTCGACTAATTTCTAAAGAAAATGAAAGGATCTTACAGGGCCATGTATTGCAAGTCGCACATCGATATGTGCTATTCAATACTGCTGAAGGTGAACTTTACTTACCGTGAGTATGATTAATTGCAAATCCTATTATATAATCATAGTCTATTGCATAATTCATATATTCTAAAGATCTTCCCTTTCTATGATTTTAAATAGGTTGCACATCGAGGAACTTAAATAAGCAGATGATTGTTTCATAACTAATTAAACGTTGATACAAATGCGACATATGGAAACATTTGCTTAATGGTTATCATAACTTAATTTTGATAACTCCTCAAGCTGAATTCAATGTCTAGCACATGGTCCAAGAAAATAAATTATATCTTATATAGATTATATTATAAATGGACATTAGTTCCATATAATTGATATTGAAAGATCAACACAAGATAGTGGTGTTTCAATTGAAGCTGATACTATTTGCCAATCTAGTCTTATTGATTATTCACATATAAGAGGAAGACTATCATACTACACGGTTAGACGAGATATTGTTTTACTAGACTATTATTTTTTCAAAGTACCTCTGTTTAGATGTGATGGGCCAATACTATTACAAGTATTAAAATGGAAGACAATTTTACACTGGTCAACTTACATTAAGGACTGAACTTTTGAAAGCGATTCTTTCATTTTAGCATCACAAGCAAAACAAGTATTCTATTCTAGAGATAATGATGAACCAAATTGATATATGTTGCTAAAGGTACCGTCTCAGGGTATTCATGACATGAATTTGATTGAAGAGGAAGAAGCCTATATGTCATCAACACCTACTGATATGTCTATACATGACATAAATATTACTGAGAAAGAACCATATGCAAATAATGAGTGTGGTGGAATTGACGTGACTCATGACTTAACTTTTCAGGTGCATATTTTATAGTTGTCTTATTTCAATAACAAATATTCTTTTTAAGTTCCATCATATATTTTATTGTTTCTGTATTTTTTTTTGGCTTCTTTATTTTTTGGCAATGTAACATGTAATATTGTTTGTGAGCAGGTTATTATAATAACATTCAACATATGAAAAAAATGGGAAAAAAACTGAAGCAAACCATCTATAGATGAAATTCCGGTGAGATTGCATTATTCTTAAAATCTTGGTTTACTTTAATAAAGTATACTTATATATTTGGATCTCATGCTATTTTATAGGAAAATATAGCTAAGAGGTTATTGAAAGTGGACTCTTACAATCCACCTAATACATCAGACGATCTGCATGGTAAAGAGCCAGTTGATGATGCCACAATTGCTAAGAAAAAAGGTAGGGGGTCCATTGAAGTTAAATTTATCTAGTGGTTAGCAAAAGCCCAAAGAGCTTGAGTGTAATGAGTTTGGACAGCCGATTGGAATTAATTCTTTAAAGTAAGTTTCTTTTCTAGGATGCATGGTAAAGGAATTTGTACCATATACATTAGATGAGTAGAATGACGCAAGTGAAGAAATGAAGAATAAGATGTGGAGTTGTCTTTAGGTAATGTCTTGAGTTACTAAATTTTTAAGTCTAATTATATAAAAAAATAAATATACTTTATGTTCTTAATGTACAGGTAAATTATAATATTGAGGAAGGTGAAAAGAAAATAATATTTTAAAAGTTAGTTAAGTTGTTGCGTGATAGAAATTTGAAGCTGTAAATACTTATACGAGAAGCTAATGTCGGTCAAATAGCTTCAAGAAATCTTAATCTTTAGATGCCTGAATTTCTGAATCAACAGCAGCGGGAATTGTTTGTGAAGAGGACATTAGTAAGTATTAATTAAAAATTCTTGCTTTTAATGAATTTTATTGTATTAGAAAGGATAGATAATCAAATATATGAATATGATAGATATATTTTTATTATTAGGAAAAGAGTGAAAAATTTAGAATAATGAGGTAAAATTAAGACCACATTCACAGGATGAGCTAGGGAGGTTATGCCCGTTTGGCTAACATGATGATAAATATTTTAATTTAAATTATGTTATGAAAATCTTTGTGGATATACTAATTAACATTATTATTTTTTCCTAACTTATTTTTATCAAACATTATATGTTTAGGAAAAAGAAAGCCTTGCAAATACACTAATTACAAGATCTCAAGTTTGGATTGAATGCCATATTAAGAAAAATAGACAACCTATTAGTTAATCTGTTGGAGAGGAATTTGGTAATCAGAATATCTATTATTATTATATCGAAAAGTTTTCATACCAATGCCCCCAATACTAACCTAAAATTCTGATTATGCTGCATCTTGTTATTTGTAGAAAAAAAATAGAAGAATGTCCATCCGAAACTCTAAACACAACTAACACTATTGATGATGCAATTAGTATTGTATTTGACAAGGAATCTTGAGGTAGAGTGTGTGGAATGAATTTTGGAGTTGCACTATCAAAAGTTGAAACACATGTGCAATGAAATGGTACTGTTAAACATCTCCAAAGTATAGTGTATAATCTTCAAAAGACATGCAAGAAATGAGGTCTATGGTTTTTGAAAATATGAGGCAACAAAATGAACAACAACAGTAGTTAAGTAACATGAATTTTTCTTAATGACTTTGATTTTTTATGTTTATGTTGTAAAATTACGTTGCTAGTGTTAGTACTGGTAGCATAATTGGAAATTATGTTGGTGCGTATTGATGTCAACGGTGCAAAAAACAAAGTGGCAATGCTAGTAATGTTATCCAACACCAAACTACAACTCAGGTAACCATCTTAAAGTTTTTTCTATTTCGGATTAGTTTGGTTCAGTATTATTGATCATTTGGTATTAGCGTTTTGATGAATGGTATGATTTTAATAGTACTTATTTGAACAATGCTCAACATGCAGTAGTTGTACTTTTGTACAATAACCCTCATAATGTCGAAACTACAAAAGCTTTTAATATAGTCTTAAATCTACATTGGATGTTATTGATCTTGTTCCTTTTTCAGTTACTTTGTTTAAACCTTTTTTCTATTTTTCCTGCTAACTTATTGCTCTGATTGTATTGCATCTGATGTTTAATTCTTTTACTTCCAATTCTTATACTGATTGCATGGCATTTGATGTTTAACTTATTGCTCTGATTGCATGGCATTGATTCCACATTTCTTATGCATCGAATTCTTTTACTTTTTTTTTTTTAAATACATCAATTAGAAGTAGATTTCTGTCATTTTATTGAATCCTAGCATTTGTTTCATATTTATTGGTTGAATCTTAGCACTTAGTAACATAATCTATCATTTTCAACTTTTAGTTATATTGAAGTTAAACAAACGCTGCACAATTAGTTATTAACAATTTTTTTTATTGTTATACAATCAAAATTGATGAATGTAAGTTATGGAGCTATCAGTGATAATACTAAATGTCAGCTGCTTCATTAGTGTGGTGATGAAGTTGTTGCTGAAGGTCAAATTGCATTGACATATCCAAAAACAAAAATGTAGCACGTTCCTTTCGATGGATCTTGTTTGAAAGTTTGGATTGATAGAGTTTTTATGGAAAAGGTAGACTTAATTTGACTAAATAATGAAATGCTTGTTCAAGATGTAAAAAAGAAGTACAGTTGTTTGTGGTGCTTTTATAATTGTGTGGTAGTATATGTGCTTTTATAATTGTATGGTTCATGTATGAGCTTTTATAATCGTGTGATATTATTATATGATGTGTATGTGATATTATATTGTATGGAATTAAAGTCATATCCTAACCACAACATGTGGTTGCGCATTACGAAGGATATTAACCACAGCGTGCCACAGCGTGCTGCGGCACACCGCGAATGATATTAATTGTGGTGCATGGTCGTGCGTCGTGAAAGATATTAATCGTAGTGGGTGGCTATGCCCCATGAATGCTATTAATCGCGGTGTGCGGTTGTGCGCCGCAAATCATATTAAATGTAGCATGCGACCATGCGTCGTGAATGTTTTTATTCGCAGTGTGCGATCACACGCTGTTAATGTGTTATGACTTTTAACAGCTTGGAGTGTACAACATGTGATATGCACCGTGGAGAGTAATTGCACGCTGTGAAAAGTAAAATTTCTTATAGTGTAGAATACAATCACCTTCGGTATTAGCATCTTTTTTGGTCGAAAGAGACGATTATCTAAGGTTTGGTTACAATGTTGGGTGGTATCAAGAACGTGTCACTCATATCGAGAGGAGTGTCTGAAACAGTTGTTGAAAAAAGTAATAGAAGTTCATCAAAAGTAATATGTCGTGAAATATATATTCGTCTGATTGATATATGTAAGTAATGATACTCATGGTATAAATTGTTGTAATTAAGGAAATCATACTGTTTAGAATAATATGCACAATAAAAAATTTAAAGAAAAGAATAATTAGGTGTCTGATTATAAAATTTTTTCAAATGACACTTATAATTAAGAAATGAGGTAGGAAGCCAATTTATGAGTTATATTGTAGTATAAATTGTTGGGATCGGTTGGGCCGGCTAGAAGGGGGATTAAATAGCCTGTAAAAATAAAAACACAATCCTTCTCGAACTTTCAAAAGAACACTTACAAAATAATTAAATAAATAGAAAGTAAAAGAAGAGGCACAAGTATTTTACTTGGTTACAACTAGGGAGGTTGTTAATCCAAGGAATGAATCGAGCACTAGAATATCTTCTTCAGGCGGAGAAACCTCTTACAGCAGTGAAGCGCAGAAAATGAAGAAGCTAAACTAGAAATGAAGGTCACACGTGCTGAGTACACAATTCTTGAATTGATTTGAAGCTTCTGGACCAAGGCTGTATTTATAGCCTTGACCGGGGCGCCTGGAAGGGTTCCAGACGCCTGGGAGAGGATAAAACTTTATCCCTGATGTAACGGTCAACGTCCACGTCGTTTTGGATAGTTTTTGGGTTCCGAGTGCCCCGGAGCTTCCAGGCGCCCCCAGTCCGGGCGCTCCGAGCGAGGAAAAGTCAACAAATGTTGACTTTTTTTGCTCGGGTCTTCTCCTCCGCTTCCGTTCGCCTTGGTCCGGGTCTTCCTTCCGGCTTCGCTCGCTTGGGTGATCTCGGCCATTCGGAATAGGACTCACCCGAACCTAACTTCCGACCTTCTCGAGCAACCTTCCGCTCCGGCTTTTCATCCCTCGGAAACGCAGCGTGCCTCCTCGTCCGCCCACGTACTCTTCCGCAGCACCTCGTCCCTCGGACGCACCGAGCCCGTCGACTCTCTCTCGTGCCGTCCTTCTCGCTAGCTGCGTCTTTTGCTCGACTCCCTGTGCTCCTAAGCTCCTGCACACTTAAACACAATGTTAAAATATCTTATGACCTAACTTAACTTATTGATCACACCAAAACAACCTTGGGGTTCCAACATATTTAAGTAATCCAAGACCGACATTGTGAAAAGAAAGGAAGAGAGTAATGCGATATTTATAGAGAACTAAATACTATATGCTCACATATCGAAGGTTTGATCACCTGGAGGTGATTGGATAATTAAACTCCAAGTTTGCTGGATGTTTGTATAGTAGAAAACTCACTTCGTGTTATATTTGTATGCTTACTAGAGTGATTATATCATGAAAAATAATCACTTCTACTATAAAGGTAGAGTTGATAGTCTGTTACAATGCATCCAATCATGGGATTTACCTACGGAACTTCATTACAGTGTTGCAAATTGTTGATAACATTGGTAGACTATTGAAAATTAACTGTGATAATAAAGCTGCATTACTTTATGCTAAAATCAAACATAGTTCGTTGAAGTCAAAATATATCGAATAAAGTTTTTGGTCATTAAATAAAGAATTCAAAGTGGTCAGGTGATAGTAGAGCATATTGGCACATATTCTATGTTAGCATATCAACTCACTAAAAACTTGTTACACAAGGTATTTCTTACGCATGTAGTGGATATGAGAGTGCTTTTATTAGACGAAGTACTCATTTAGTGGAAGTGAGTATTTATTGTTTAATGTTCTATATATGTTGATAAACACATGCATTTTGTTTTATTTTATTGTACATACTTGAATTTAAAATATTCATGTGTATTTTATTTTGACACTCTCAAATAAAATTATCATGATTTACTACTATTTAACATATGATTTTTATAAATATAATGTGAAATCCTTTTGAAATCATAAGATTTAGATCATAATTTACTATGATTATTTAACATAAAATGTTTGCAAATATAATTAGGATCTTTATATATGTCATTAATGTTATGATTAGTATTAAGGTCGGTTAAATCATATACTAATAAAATTAATGGACCGGATTATTTTAAAAAACCTCATAAAGTTTGACATTTGACATCAACTAAGGTTATGATATTATATACATAATCACTGAGAGATTATTAAATTTAATTTCTCAATGGGTGGAGATTACCTATTAATTTAATAACACACCCAATAGTATCATATTGGTAAAAACCCAAAAAAATCTAATTAAAGTATTCACGAGTTTAGGTAATTGAATGAGGATTTACGTATATAGATCCTCCTTAAATCATTTTGTTATTAATGATAGACTGACCACATCTAGACGTCTCCCATGGCAAAAATAAAAAATAAAAAATATCGTCACGCTAACACCCTACGGAAGATCCGTCTATTGCATTTTTGAAGGATCTTCGAATTTATACGCTGAGACGAGATGATGTCATTTCTGCTACACAGATTCTGTTTAATTGTGTCATCGATTGCTTTTGTTTATTTTACTATAAATTCTCGATAAAACAAGAATTGTTGCATGAATCTGATTTTATATTCCTAAGGATTAGAATATTCCATAAGGCCCCCAAACCAAGGCATTAAAATTTCAAGAAAACCACGTATTAGATAGTCCTTGACAAACTCCACAAAGATGCAGCTAGGTAATATGGAGCTTAGAAGCACTTCCGGTGGACAATAGCTGGACCAGATTCTTCGTACTCTTTCTTGGTAATCCACATCTACAAAAATTTAGATAATGTTGTTTGCTAATCGCTGAATATAAACAGACGAAACCAGCATTGATAGTAGAAAGAAGATATAGAAAAACATCACCTGATCGAAAGTGCTAAGGGATGCAATGATGGAACCGCCGATCCAAACACTGTATTTTCGCTCAGGCGGAGCAACCACCTTAATCTTCATGCTGCTTGGTGCGAGTGCAGTGATCTCCTTGCTCATACGATCGGCGATACCAAGGAACATAGTAGATCCACCGCTGAGCACGATATTCCCATACAGATCTTTCCTGATATCCACATCACACTTCATGATGGAGTTGTACGTTGTCTCGTGAATTCCAGCAGCTTCCATGTCGATTAAGGCTGGCTGGAAGAGGACCTCTGGGCATCTGAATCTCTCAGCGCCGATGGTGATAACCTGCCCATCAGGAAGTTCATAGCTTTTCTCCAGAGCGGAACTGGTCTTGGCAGTCTCCAGCTCCTGCTCATAATCAAGAGCAACATAGGCAAGCTTCTCCTTGATGTCCCTTACAATTTCTCGCTCAGCAATGACAATGTCTCGCTCAGCAGTGGTGGTGAATGAATAACCTCTCTGGGTAAGGATCTTCAACAGGCAATCTGTGAGATCACGACCGGCAAGATCCAATCAAAGAATAGCATGAGGCAGAGCATGTCCTTCACAGACGGGCACAATATGGCTCACACCATCACCAGAATCAAGCACAATACCTGAGAATATTTATTATAGGAATCTCAGCATCATAGGCTAGTTGAAAAGAGTACTGCCAACAAGTAACTAACAATGAGAATGCACTGACCAGTTGCGCGACCACTGGCATGGAGTGAAAGAACGGCCGGAAGGGCAACATACATAGCAGGTA
>JBBMJZ010000048.1:3655679-3666527 GCA_037833815.1 Zingiber zerumbet | reverse complement strand
TGTTTTATTAGATATGTTTAGTATATCCAAAGATAATAAACATGTTTGATTAGAGCATATATAATTACCTATTATATGAAATTTTATTTAAGCATCAATTATGTGTGTGTATTGTAGTATCACCCAAAGGAGAACTTCAATATGCATTTAAAGTTCATATGAATGTTATATGAATTTTGTATTATGATTTATGAATCAAAGCATTGAAGTATGAACATTCTACATAATTTTGCAGCATCAACAACTGTTGCTCTTCATTCACAAGTCTCGTCTATTATGAAGTTCAATGGGCTTAATTTTTTTGAATGGAGTGAACAAATCCAGTTCCATTTAGGTATTTTGGATCTTGATTTGACACTTCTTACAAATAAGCCTGCTGCACTTACTAATACTAGTAGCACTGAACATGTATCTTTCCATAAAATTTGGGAAAGATCAAATAGACTTAGCTTGATGTTTATGCGAAACTGTAGCAGACATCATTAAGCTAACAATCCCTAAAATTGATGATGCTAAGGAATTTATAAAGTTTGTAGAAAATTTATCTCAATCTGAGTATGCTGATAAGTCACTTTGTGGGACATTAATGGGTATGTTGACCACCATGAAGTTTGATGGCTCTCGTACCATGCATGATCATATCACTCAGATGATGAATACAACAGCAAAACTGAATTCCATGGGAATGAAATTGAGTGAGAGCTTCCTTGAACAGTTTATTATAAACTCCCTGCCTCCTGAGTATGACCCATTCCAAATCAATTATAATACTATAAAGGATATATGGAATGTGACAGAATTGCAATTTAAAGTATGCTTATTCAAGAGGAAGCAAGACTTAAGAAACAAGGAGTTCACTCAATTAATTTCATGAGTCATCCTAATACCAGAAAAAAGTCAGGAAAGAAAAATACAAAGGACAATAATGGGCACTTAAAGCTAAATGTGTCATCTGTCCAAAACCAAAAGAAGGGACAAAAGAATGATAAGTGTCATTTTTGTCACAAGCCTGGACACTTTCAGAAAGATTGCCAAAAACGAAAGTCTTGGTTCGAAAAGAAAGGTAAGCCTAATGCTTTTGTATGGTGTAAATCAAATTTGGCAGAAGTTCCTTATAATACATGGTGGATTGATTCTGGTTGTACTACTCATGTTTCAAATATGATGCAGGGATTCCTTATGATCTGAACCATAAAGCCAAATGAAAAGTTTGTCTTCATGGGAAATCTAGTTAAAGCACCGGTTAAAGATGTTGGAACTTATCGTTTGATTTTAGACACTAGATATCATTTAGATCTTTTTTAAACTCTTTTATGTTCCTTATGTTAGTAGAAATTTAATTTATTTCTCAAAACTTGATATAGTTGGATACTCATTTAAATTTGAAAATAGATATTTCAGTTTGTTTAAGAATAATCACTCTATTGGCTTCGGTGTTCTTTGTGATGGGTTATACAAATTAAAGCTTAATAATTTGTTTACTGAGACTTTATTGACCTTGCATTATAATGTTGGAACAAAAAGTGGTATAGTGGATGAAAGATCAGCTTACTTATGACATAAACGTTTGGGTCATATATCCAAAGAATGATTACAAAGATTAGTAAAGAATGAGATCCTTCATGAATTGGATTTTACCGATCTTGATATTTGTGTGAATTATATTAAGGGGAAACATACAAAACACACAATTAAGAAAATAGCTACAAGAAGCACACAACTTTTAGAAATAATACACACCGATATATGTGGACCTTTTGATGTTCCATCTCTTGGTGGAGACAAATATTTCATGACCTTTATTGATGATTATTCACGTTATGGTTATGTCTATTTGTTGCATGAAAAATCTCAATCAGTGAATATCTTAGAGGTATTTATTAATGAGGTTGAAAGATAATTAGATAAAAAGGTGAAGATTATCAGATTTGATAGGGGTGGTGAATATTATGGTAAGTATGATAACTCAGGGCAGTGCCCTGGTCCATTCGCTAAATATTTAGAACAACATGGCATTTGTGCTCAATACACAATGCTTGGGACACCACAACAAAATGGTGTTACAGAAAGGCGTAATCGTACTCTAATGGATATGGTTAGGAGTATGTTAAGTTATTCTCCTTTACCCTTATTATTGTGGATGTATGCTTTGAAAACCGCTATGTACTTGTTAAATAGGGTTCCTAGTAAGGCAGTTCCAAAAACTCCTTTTCAACTATGGACTGAAAGGAAACCTAGTTTAAGACACCTACATATTTAGAGTTGCTCGGCGGAAGTAAGAATTTATAATCCACATGAAAAGAAATTCGATTTAAGAACAACCAATATATTTTTCATTGGTTATCCAGAAAAGTCTAAAGGGTATATTTTATTATCCTGATCATTCTACGAAAATTGTTGAAATTGAGAATGTAAGGTTCATTGAGAATGGTGAAACTAGTGGGAGTGTTGAACCACGTGATGTGAAAATTCAAGAAATTAGGGTATAAATACATTTTCCAATTACTTCTTCTTAAGTTGTTATTCTTATGATTGTTGAAGGTTTGACAGTAAGAATTTATGGGAAATTGAAAAGGAGCGGGAGATTTCATAAGAAGATAAATGAATAATTATTATTTAAACAAGTGCACATGACAGGTATAATCTAATGTATAAATATGCATAAATAAATTAATTTCCAGACCTATAAATTAGACTCTCCCTCTTAAAAGATTAATTTAATTTTTATAACAGATATTAAACTGATAAGAACAGATATTCGATCATCGGCCCAAGGTATTTATAGAAGTTTCTCTGTTTACGGTGTTGTCAATCATAAAATATAGGACTAAAAAGAAACAGAACAATATATATTTTTATATAAAAAATCATCAGAGAAAATTACTAATAAACTTTAAATTTTTTATTATTATTAAAAAATATTAATGTAATTTAATTTTATATTTAATCAAAACTAATTATTAAAGAGTCAAGGTTCTTAATTAAATATTAAAAATAGTAAGATAAGATTCTTAATTAGTTAAATTTGATTTCGAATAACTTAACGTCATTAAATAACTATTTAATAGTTGTATCCTTGAATAAAAAAAAAATCAGTAAATTAGTATAAAAGAGAGAGACAAATATAGTGGGAAAGCTAGAAATTAATTGCTTCAAAAGAATACATAGAAATAAAATTAGATTGGAAGGAAGATATTGAAATAAGGCCAAGAAGGAAATAGACGAAGAAATTAAAAAATATGGGTAAAATAGATAAAGTAATACGTACAAATAAATAACAATAAAAATATTTCCAAATTTGAATAGCAAAGAATCATATTTTAATTTTAAATATAAGTTAAAAGAAAGGAAGAAACGTGGAAATTGATTTTATTCCTATTGAATAGGTAAGTAATTAATTTGAAATTGGTGTGAGAATTGATTGATCTTTTTTTTTGTTAATTAGAATTTGTCAATATTGAAAATTTTAAACATTATTAAATGCAGAAATTAATAAATCATTATTACTAAATATTACCTTTTTAATACTTATCTTTTAATATTCAAAATTCTATTTTACTACAGGTCAACATAATATTTCTTTAGATATCTTCATAGGTGAATTAATTCTTCTTCTTTATAAATTTTTTTCATGTTTCTGTCAATTGCAGCAGAAGTTTTTGTATAACATAAAGAAATCGATGGAGGACTGTTGTTTTAGCGACGAGGAATTATCGGTCAATTGGAATCTTATCGATGACAATTTATTGGAACTCATTGCCGAGAGGTTAGATGTTATGGATTATATTCGCTTTCGTGCCGTTTGTAAAACATGGCGCTCTATCACTGTCAACGCCCACCGTTGTTTGCTTCCATGGCTGATCACAGGATGTGATCGTGTCGATGGACGACTCTTCTACATCTCTTTTACCGATGACAAATCACACTCCATCGTTGTGCCGGCCCTTAAGGAAAACAAGAGTTTTGAATTAGGGATCGTCTCATGTCGAGGATGGCTGATTCTGGAAGGACAAGGGGACTCTTATGCCATCTCCCTCCTCAACCCCCTCACCGGTGCTCATGTTCATCTTCCCGAGGCCCCTAAACAATTGTTCACTAGAAGGATCCAATATAACATGCCCTTTGATCCCCTTAATCCTGGGGCTACGACAAATTATACTGAGATTCAATACTTGATCCATCAGATGGTGATATCTTCTGATCCATTGAACATGACTGATTGCATCATTGTCGTCATCTCAGCCGGGAACAAGGCATTGGTATCACTTCGCAATGGTTCTTCTTGGCTCTTGATGAACGACGAGAGCAAGTATGAGGACGTTGTCTCCTTCCTCAAATGTTTTGCTGCTGTCAACTATATGGGAGAAGTTTCTATGTTCTCAGGCATCAACCTTAATAAATTATCCACCATCCGTTCTCCTTCAAGGGAGCTCAACAGAGCTGATTGGAAGTTATCAAGTATGTCCAACCTCTGTCTTAAAAGGTAAGTGATTGTGAGGGATACATATCGTTTAAGGATCGGAAGCTTCCATTCTACAAAACCAGGTGGATTAATGTGTATAAACTTTTTCGAGACGAAAGTGCTGGTTCACCGCCAGCAACATTTGCTAAGGTCATATGCAGGGATTTTGTAGTTTTTTATGGGATATCATCACCTCTCTATATATTCGTGCAGTTGTTCAGTGGCATGCCTGAGCTTATTTACATTGCTGGCGAGCACGGAGAGATGCCAGATGATGATAAGCTTGTCTCCTACGTGACTCTGCCACAAGCATTTGATATTAATAATGGCACTTTGAAACCTTTGCTCCCTCAAGTTGGGACAAATTCAATTTCATTCTGGCACATGCCACAACCATTTTAATTGTTTTATGAAAAATAAAAATAATTGTTATTTCTTATTAAATTTTCTTGCTTCTTAGTTGTGTATGGAGATGAATAATCTATTTAGTTTTCTTTGTTAATGCAATTGCATTAATTGACTTTCATGGTTACTTTAGCTTACTGTACTTAATTAATCCATATGCATGATTGAATAGAGTTGTCTTTGTGTGATCAAAACATTACATATTTGAATTCTGAAAATAGTCTAGTAAGATAAGATTGAGTATAATAAATTTTTATTCGGGACCTGTATAACAGGAGTTTTATGTATTGAACTGCCCTTCATGATCATGCAAGATTGAATAGACTTTCAAGTTTAATTAACCTATTTTAATCAACTTTGTCTTCCATGGCAGCAGCCGCAATGCCAACATTGGCCAACATTGGCCACAGCCGCAATGCCAGCTCCTGAGAAAATTTGCCTTAAGAAAGAAAATAATGTCAAGATCATCACAAAGGGCTTCGTGCCCATGAATGTTTCCATGCCTTGAATCCTAGAACACTCAATAAAATAAACAAAAAACATACTTATAACAAATTGACATTCGAGATATCTTTCCTAATTCTATTACCAGGAAGCAGTTAATTCCCAGACTGAGTCTGATTCCAATTTCAATTTGTAGAAGATTAAGCTCATTGAATATTGGAAGCGGTCTAATCAGACTTGATATTAGGGGAATAAAAGGTCAGTAAAATTGAATTAACTGATCAAACAGACTTATAAATTAGAGCTAAAAGTTTAATTTGGTTAATTCAAAATTTTTATTTTATTTTCTTTAAAATATCAATTATTTCGTTTAAATCGGTTTATTCTTAGTTTTAAAAGTCAAATTTTAATAAAATCTACTAAATTTAAAATAGCAATAGAATATAGTAATTTTGATTTACATCAAGAGATTGTTAGACTTAAAAATCGAATAAATTGCTTAACAATTGATCATTCAATTCGACTATCAATCATCAATCATAAAAAAAAAAATTGATTATTTTAATTTTTGACCAATTAATCGTTATTTTATAATTAAGTTTGTTCAATTTTTATTGAAAAAGTTGATGGGTTTAGTTAAATAAAAATAATAATTTATTCGATTTTGATTAAAAATGCTTGATCAACTCGGTTATTAACCAATTATTCTCTCCTATTTAGGACATGAACTGAAGGGACTCGGTCGACAACTACTAGATCCTACGAGAACTTTACTAATTGAATTGGTTGTAAAAGGTGAAATTATTATCTCAACGGCTTTTCTAGGGTGACTTTTCACTGTCTAGAAGGATGGTAAAACATGACAGACTTTGATATTTAATGGAGTGAATATTTTTTTTTAATATTAACGGTTCAAAATAATATTAACCATATTTCTGTCTTTTAATGACTTTTTAATACCTTCCTTTGAATATATATATATATATATATATATAATGAATCAACTAGGTAACTTAAAAGCAATTATGGGATTTCTAAGCTTATGGCGAGCAATGCCAACATTCGTAGCAGCTGCAACACCAGCTCTCGGGAAAACTCTACTGGAAAGAAAACTAATGTCAAGATTATCAGTCTTCTTGCTCACGAACGCCTCTACCTCTTCTGGTCGCCTTTCTCCCTCCCTCCGAAAGTGGTGACTCGAATCCAAGAACACTCTCTCGATAAAATAAAAACAAAAAAACAAAACATACTTATAGCAAATCAGCATTTGAGAAATCTTCCTTTACATCATCATGAAGCAATTCTCAAATTGAGTCTGATCTAGATTCTGATTCCGATTGTAGAGAATTAATATCATGAAGAGGTCTAATCCGTCATGGGAGTAGGGGTGAGCCAAAGATCAATTAAACTGAATTAACCGATTGAAATTAGAGTTTGATTGAGTTAATTTAAAATTTAAAATTTTTAAATATATAGTATTTAGATAAAATGGGTGTTTTAAATATCTAAATTTAATTACATAGATGAAACCAGTTAAATTGAAAATAACAATCAGTCATTAACAACTTAGCAAAAAAAGGTAGATCCGCTACCTTAGCGGCCCCCTAGTACCGGCCCCACGGATATGGAGGGAGGTTCATACAGGTACACAGGTCATAGGCGCATAGCGGGGTAAACCCCAGGTCGTCAGTTCCTGAGCGGGGTAAATCCCAGGTCGTCAATTCCTGAGAATCGACCCCTGGCCATTACGCCAGAAATACCATGCGCCCGCCGTCTGCGCTACGCCCTGGGAGCACCATTAACAACTTAGCAATTAATATAAATCATGGATTAACAACTTAGCAGTTGATTGTTATAACAATTAGGGTATGTTTGGTTCAAGTTATCATGTGTAACCAAGGTTATGAGGAATAAGACATAATCAAATATTGTTTGGTTCAACCTAACTAATACAACAAAAGCTTGCTTGTTTGAAGGTTTTAATGAATACCCTAATTTAATATTTTACTATATTACCCTTAATTATAAAACCAACTATACATATTATTATTATTATTATTATTATTTAATTTTTTTTTACCTTTTCTTTTTCTTGTATATTTTTTACGTTTTTATGTGTTTTTTTATTTTTTTAATATTTTTTTATGTTTTTTTTTTATTTTTAATGTTTTTTTATTTTTAATGTTTTTTTATTTTTTTACATTTTTTATATTTTTATATATTTTTACATTTTTTAAATTTTATTATTTATTTTATTTTTACAATTTTTTAAATTTTTTACTTTTTTATTTTAATTTTTTTATTTTAAATATATTTTTTATTTTTTAAATTTTTGTATTTTTTTTATTTTTTAAATTTTTTTATTTTTTAATTTTTTTACATTTTTTAATATTTTTTATGTTTTTTTTCTCTTTTTTCCACGTTTTTTTTTATTGGAGGGTATTTTTGGTAAAAAAAATTATTAACTCCGGAATCAAGAACAAGAAAAACCTTAGTTTTATGAGGTTTTCCGATTCCGGATTGCATGACCCTTTTGAAGGTGTGTCGGGCATGGAACATTACTCGAGAATAATTGATTACCTAAATTAAACAGGTTTTCGTTGATTGATATTTGATTCCACAGTTAACCATCACTCGATTGATAATAAAAAAAAATTAATTATTTTAATTTTTAATCAAATTAATCAATATTTTATCTCGATTTTTTTTTAAATTTTAGTCGGTTCAAATAAATAAAGAAAATCAGTTTATTCCCTTGAGGCAAGGGACTCAATCAACAACTATTAAATCTAATGAGAACTTGACTCGAATGATTTGATAGAGCGGATTGTTTTTTTTAATATTAATGGTTCTATATATATAATCAGTAAAATACATGACGAGAAAAAAACAAAAGGACAATGTTAAATGGCAATCTGGCCGGATATAATAGATTTTTTTTATAATTTTAGAATTATTTGTAAGGGTGTTTAAGTAATATTATATTTTTATATGTCAATTATATCCCTTCCCATTTATTTTCATATTTAATTTTTAAAAATAATACCTAATTAATTTTCATTAATAATACTTAATTAATTTTTTAATTAGCTTAATTAATTTTTTAACTAGATAAATTTATTTTATGACGGGCTAAATAAAATTTACTAAAAAAAGGTCCATGTTAAATGACCTGACAAGCTAAAATAGATATTTTTTTTAATAATTAGAGTGTCCAAGTAATATCATATTTTTTAAGTCAATTATATATTTTCACCTATTTTTATATTTAATTTTTAAAATAACATCCAATTAATTTTCATTAATAATATCTAATTAATTTTTTTATTTAAAACTATTAAATGATAAAAAGCTAGTTCTGGTCGCCTTTCTCACTTCCTCCGGATGTGGTGAATCGAATCCAAGAACACTCTCTCAATAAAACAAACAAAAACACAAAATATACTCACTTATAGAGAAATCATCTTTTGCATCATCAGGAACAATTCCTCGATTGAATCTGATCTAGATTCTGATTTCAATGGTAGAGAATTAATATCATGATCTGAAGAGCTCTAATCAGTTTGGGACTAGGGCTAAGCCAAAGATTAATTAAACTAAATTAATCAATCGAAATTAGAGTTGGATTCAGTTAATTTAAAATTTTATTTTTTTAAAATAGATTATTTAAGATTGAATCAGTGCTTTAAATATCTAAATTTAATTAAATCAATTAAACCAATTAAATTGAAAATAACAATCGGCCACTAACAACTTAGCAGTCTGATCTCATAATGAGAAGGGATCCCATAAAAAATAGGTCAAAGTAAAAAATACCAACTGACATGGAAGATAAAGTTAAGAGAGGTATCCAAGTTCACTGAGCATACCAGCTATGGCCGAGTAGACCGAGCTAGTACTACTGAGCAGATCGAGTACTGTCAAGCAGATGGTATCAAAGAAAGATAAGCAGTCACTAACCTCGTTTACCGGACATTTCGCCCGGTTAGATGAAGATAATTGAGGACAGTCAAGAAGCTTTGAAAGGGACGAGCCAGCATGCCTAATGTCACTGCTGAGCGGGTGAAGTCCAACTGAGCGAACGTCGGTCAGCCAAGCAAGGTCCCGACAACTATCTTATCATTTCATTTTGAGAGTTTGTGCTGCGGACAACAAGGTATGTGTTCCTGTCGGGAATCTGAGAAGACGGACATGCCGACGTGACGTGTCTAGAATGTTGACCGCATCTCCATGACCCGGATGGTGAGCTGTCTTCTGCATTGATCAAGTTATCAGAAGTCCTCCGGTCAATACTACCTGCAGGCAGCGACTAGGTTGCCCCGGTCTCTGGTACCCCAATGCTCGAGGCAGGTCCCACGAATATATAAGCAATCGAATAATAACAGAACAATGAAATAAATGTAGGACGAGTACGATGACGTACCCTGGCCTCGGGGGCGCCCTCAGATGAATAGGTGAGCTGGTCGCGATGCTGATCGAGTCGTCGTGTCCATGACGAGTAGATGGATGTGCGCCAACTGAGGAGCCGGATCTGAGAGTGACGCCATGGAATCCAGTGCAGCAGGGATCCAAAAGGATGGCACGTAAGCCGGATATGATAGCGGCTCGCAGGCCAGTACACGGTACGTAGGCCGGATAATACCAATAACTCATAAACATAATAACGGTGCGAATAGTGAAACGCAACGGTTTTATGGTCGGAACTATATCGGCTCGTTGGCCAAACACCATCTTGGCTTGGAGCCCGGCGTAGACAAATAGTACAAAGGCGGTGGTTGTCCGGAAGGTGACGACGTCCACTGGAGACGGCGGCTGTGGCCGCGGGAGGAGGCGGCGACGACTGCCGCCGGTGGCGACACCCGCTGGAGACGGCGGCTGTGGGGAGCAGAAGCACGGTGAGCTCGACGAGGGTTAGCTGGAGGTCATAGCGGATGAAGCCGAGGCGGAAGTCAACGCCGGCATGGTGGATGCCCAGGTCGTGCGTGTTGACCAGCGACGGTACGGTCAACATCGTGAGGATGACCGACAAGCCAACCTCGTGGCTACCGAGGGGTTGGGCAGGGTAGCTGGCAATGGCGTGATGGGCAGGGAGAAGGGCGACGGCGAGAAAGGGAGCAGAAGCTCCCCTCCTGGTTCGCGGCGGTGGCGACGGGCAGAACACGAAGAAACCCATTGTGCTCGGCGGCGACGGCCACCCTTCAGCAGTGACGACGAGGAAAGGAGGAGGAGGCTTCCTTTCTTTCCTCCTGGCGGCGGCGGCAAACCCTAGTACCCTTCCTCCTTCCTGTTGGCTGCGGTGGAGAACCCCCGCGCCAAGCCCCCCCCTTGGCGGCGGAAAGAAAAGCACGAACCGGAGAGAAGGAGGTAGAGGAGAGGAGGAGGAAAGCACCGGCAACCTCGTCTTCGCTAGCGAAGGGCGTGAGAGGGAAGAAATGGCTGGCGGCGGAAAAAAACACTAAACCCCCCACTGGTGAACACTGCCCACCTTTAAAATCAAAACCTAATTGATGTCAAATGTCCAAATTGCCCTTCCCTCT
>JBBMJZ010000048.1:3622556-3636864 GCA_037833815.1 Zingiber zerumbet | reverse complement strand
AATGGATACCAAACAAAAGAATGTAATCATCCTTGTAATCAAAGATTACATATATTACATTACCAAACGTAGTAATGTAATCAAGATTACATTACATTGCATTACAAATTTGATTACATTACAAGTTCAATTACATTACGCCCAACTAAACGTAGCCTATACGTTTTCGTCTTCATTTCTATGTACTTTAGTTTCTAATTTTCAATTACAATGGAAGGAGATCGTGGAGTGCATCATCTCGAGCTCAGAAGGGAAAAGAAAAAGTGAATCCATAGGAGGAGGACCCCCAACATTCAATCCATCGATGATGAGATCGTGCACCTTCCGAATCCGACACTCGAAACACAATGAAGTACCGATACAATTACTTCTAAGGTTCGAGAAATTTCTCCTCTAAAGTTTTCTATTTTCAGTAAATATTTTGAGAATGTCATTCTTTCATCGGGAGAAATACGTGTAAAATGTAAGCACTGTAATGCTTCCTACAAATTCCAAGTCAGAGGCGGCTATGGGTCATTTAAACGACATGTAGAAACAAAAGCACCTGATGGAATATGAACTCGACCATTTTCAAACACAATTGTCAAGATTTTCTTCAACTAGCGGTAGTACTGATTTTTTTTATTTTTATATTCAGATAATAAATTAAGAAAATCATTAACTAAATTTGTTTCCATAAAATATCTTTATTTTAGTTTTGGATCTAAATGCATATTTGAAGATTTTTATAAAGAATCTCTTAATCCATGTGTTAAATGTGTTCCTAGGACTATACTTACTCGTATAATTAAAAAATTAGTAAAACAAGGAAATAAGAATTTATTTGATGAATTTAGTAAATTAGATAATAAAATTTCTTACGATATTTGGAGTGATCATTGGGAAACACAATTGTATATGGATGTAACTTGCCATTGAATCGATAACTATTAAAACTTACAAAAAAAGATTGTTATCTTCTAGAGTTTTTGATGAATAACATAATGTTCATAGCATCGCACAATTATTATGTTTAATTTTAGAATGATATAGATTAACTCATAAAATATTTTTAATATCAGTAGATAATATTAGTTCTAATACCGCTTGTATAGATAATCTAAAATTTATTTTATTTATGATATCATCCATTTATAATGAAATAATGAGGTAGATTTTGTTCAACTAATGGAATGAGACCTAAAAATTTTCACGTGATGTACCAACACATTGGAATTGAACATACTAATTATTACAAGACTCATTTCAATATAAAGAATTATTATGTTCATTTTTTTGTATAAAATACTAATACTAATATATATTTATTTTCACAATAATAAAATTTTTATAGTAGTATTTGTGAAATTTTAAAAGTATTTAATGATGCAATCGAATAACTTTTTGGTATTTATTATCCTATTACTCAATTAGTTTTAGAAAAATTTTCTAATATGTTATTAGTTTTAAATGGACATATTAATAATGAATCTTTATCTTTTTACATCTTAGCTATGAAAACTAAATGAAAAAATATTTTTATTTTATTTCTAAAATTTATTTAATTTTTATTTTAGATCCTAGATTTAAATTAAAAGTTTTACTAGAAATATTAACTTTATATGATGACACCTTAATTTTAATTAAAGATTATTTCTCCTGATCCAGTTAATATTATATATAATATTAAAATTTATTTATATGATATTTATAATCAATATTATGTAAAATATGAAACACAAATTAATATTTTTGAAATACAACAAAATACTAGTAGTAATTTAAAACTTATAAAAGTACAACTTTTATTAAAATAATGGATGAAACATCTATAAGGATCCTTAAGTTCCACACGGGAACTTGAGAATTATGTTACGACTTCTTTTGATTTTAATGAAGCATATAGCGAAAATTTTAATATCTTAAAATGGTGGTCACAGGCTCAAAGCTTTCTCGTCTTCTCCATGATCACCAAAGAAATTTTAGCTTATCCAGTGCCAACTGTTGCTGTGGAGCATACATTCAGTGCCACGCAACAATATATTAGATGAACGATGATCAACTTGGTCTCCCGACTCATTGGAAACTCAAATATTACTGGACGATTCAACTAGAGGTGAAAAAAGAATCTAAGGAATGCAACTTTCAGATGACGAAGTTGAAAATTTTGATACTGAAGGAACAAATACAACAGGAACGGGAAATAGAAGTGAGTGACAATACAAAATGGTAAAAATGTAAAAGAATTATATGAACTTTGATTCCCCTATACCCTAAGAGGATACGTAAGCAACTTAAATAAGTGCAAGCCTTTTTTTTAAAAATAAATTTTACTTTTTAATTATTTTAACATAATAATATTGAGCTGTAGCGAACTGTGAACCGACAGTTCCGAACCATAAATCATAACCATTTTGGGCGATTAAGATTAAGGATCGACCTGCCAAGAACCGTTGAACCGGCAGTTTTAAACTGTCGAATCGGCAGTTCCAAACCGTGGTCATGTCTACGTGAGCCTAGGCGGATTAACCTACGGCGAACTTTAATTGATAAAATTCCAACCCAATCCACTTAAATTGTTTGACGTGACGGGACAATCCGACAAGTCCAACCTAAATTGATGGCTCTAATCAACAATTCTATGATCAAGTATTTTCTTTAGCCTCACATTCTCAATCAACACTCCTATGATCAAAAAATTTCTTCAGGCAACCTCACATTCTCAATCAACACCAGTAAGAAGAGCTAAGCTTCAAACATTCCAATGCACACAACTCAAAACTAACTTCTATGAGTTTAAGTTAGCACAAATAAAAGATAGGGGGAACCCACTTATTTAAAGAAATATGAGTTTTTAACTGACAAAAATGTGAAAAACATGTATTAATAAACAACAATTTCAGTAGGAGCCTCCTCGGAATGTTTAGCTCTTCTGCCACATAATTCCATGTTCCCTCAACAAGTCCCCTAATCAGCTACACAACAGCAGCCTTAGAGTCCATGCTTGCTTGTGATTTCTTCTCTTTTACTGAAGACAATACCTTGTCTATTTCAGCAAATACATCTTCTTTTGCAGCATCTCCTTTGATCTGGGGAAGCATCAGAAGTCAGAGTTAGGTATTGATTACTCGAGTTGAAATTTGTTTTATCAACATAATAATATGATTGGAAGGAAAAAAATCTTGAAACTGCTGAAACTAAGATTAGTTATGGATAAAGAAGCACTAGTTGCATTTTTAGTTGTTTATAAGCACAATATTGTGTGTCAACAAAGTTATAGCTGTGAACTGAGTAAATTAACTGTGTAACCAACCCCGAATAAGATCTACTTCTTGTTGCAGTAGTTGACACTTGAACAAATAAATAACATCAACTTCTTGTTTTTGCTGATTGTCATGCCATAGGAATACTCACAAAATCCCACACACAAAAGAAAAAATGAAATTGACTTCATCAAGCAACTTTTGATATCTTCTCTTAGTAATAGGGATCATGGATCGTAGAGTAAGATAATCCAAATCATTTATCTCAGGAGGATATATTTACTGTTTGTTGGATTTGAATTTGGTTTGATGTTTTACCTTTACTGATAGATCTACCATAAGTGTCTTTAATTGATTTCCTATTGAAAACAATGTGTTGGTCCTTTCACTATTTTTTATGCTTTATAAGTTATCATTTACAGAACAAAGCTCCGAGATGTTGTATATCTAGAAACACATTCAAAACTGACATCTCTTACAGATCTAGGATCTTCAATTAGAAGTGTGAGATTGAGTACAATTACATACCCTGACTATGACGTCTTCATATGTTGAAAGTACGTCTTCAACATTTTGGTGATGAGTCTGCAACCTCAGTTTTACCTTTAGTTACAGAAAAGAAAATATGAGAATATTCATGCATTAAAAATGTAAGAGTAATAAATATGATATCAGAATACATAAATAACAACTGAGAGTGTAGTCTACCAGTAAGAATAGAAGCATATGAAGAACATAATATGTTAGGAAATATAACCAGATATGTGCTAAAGAAAATACCTTTTCCTCTGTATCATCAAAACGCTGTGTAAGTCTTGCTGCGATTTCTTCATTCTCAGGCGGAGAGTATTTCAGGTGGTATATTTTCCCAGTTTCAGGATCAAGTCTTCTGCCGACAACTCTTTCAACGAGGTTTTCTTCAGACACCTGTAAGAAGCATGATCTTTATAAGATGTCATTCACTTGTAACATATTTATCTTTATATCTGCAGTCAGTGGATAAGATGTCATAGCCAACATATTTGTCATAAGAAAGAAAAAGGATTTGAACTCGTCAAAATCCCAATCGAGAAATTGGAGACAGAACAGGTCATAAGAAGCATCATACAAATATTCAGTACATTTTAGGATTCTGTGAGGAAAAGAACCACCATGTCATCAAATTTACAGTACTATCTTGAAGATGCAAATCATTTTTCCAATGTAAACAAATTTGTCAGGGAGAATCTTAGTGGGGAATATTAGGCAGCTTTAGCTCAGATGTTTTAACTCTCGGACATGAAAATTGAGATACTTATCTAAGAAAAATGCCCTAAAGCATTTTTTTAACCAAAAAGTTATGGCCAAGGTCCAACAGTTGCTTCTAATTTGTGCTTCAAACTACACAAAATAGTTACTTTTCACCTTTTCCCATACTGTTGCCTGATTCTGATAGTCTAATAGACAACAAAGTTTTCAATTCACTTAATAAATCTTTCCATACTATCAAATTCACTGATTAATTAAAAAAAAAATCCACAAAGGTCATGTCTAACTTTAAATTTAACAGTTTGTTTAGCCAGGAAAGCCACCAATGCACAGCATTGCCATTGAGATAACAACACACTAAAGCATAGTGGGAAACAAAAAAATCTTTTTTTTTTCTTCTTGTTTTCTGTTGCTAGGATGTAAACAGTCTTTACTTGGAATCAATACGGATCAAACACCATGTTTAAAAAGGCAAAAGAACATTTCTTACATCCAGTAGAATAAAAATGTCAGGCCTAATTCCAAGTTCTTCTAATGCTTTTGCTTGTTCTAAGCTCCTTGGGTATCCATCTAAGAGCCACCCTTTTTCTTGAGCATCTGGCTGGAGGAGTCTGTCTTTCACCATCTGTTAGTGCAAAAAAACACCATCTGTTAGTGGCAATCTTGCAGTCGTTGTAATTAGGAAAAGGGTTACACAAAAGATGAAATTACCATTCACATACCATAACAACTATTTCACTCGGGACTAACAATCCCTTCTCCATATATTCTTTAGCACGTTTCCCCTTTTCTGTTCCAGCTGCAATTTCTTCCCTGAGCAAATCTCCTGCAGCTATATGAACCAACCCATACTGCATAGCAATAACCACATGAACAACTAATCTCCCTTCATTGGAATTAAAATTCAGTGAAAACTCATTGTGATTGCAAAAAGTCCCTAAATTCATATGTAATCTAGTACACACTCTTTTGAACTAGTTTTATGGTTGATTCACAGATACTAAGTTTCTTAATAAACCATGAAATTTTCACCGCCGTGAGAGGTTTATTAATGATTAATTAAAGTCATAACCAATAATAATGTTACTATGTCAGGCGCAACGGTGCTATTAAGCATGTATACTGAAAAAGCTATAATTTTTCACCTACTTTGTTTTTGATAAGCTCGCATTGTGTTCCCTTCCCAGATGCGGGTGCTCCAGATATCATAACCTTCAAACAGTCCATAGTACTCATGTTGACCTCGACCTGATGAGCACATTGAAAATGAACAAAGGCGAACAAATAATCACTCGATTGCATTCAAAACATCGTTGGAAGTAAATAAAAAGATTCAAAATTTTCTCCCAAACGACTTCCGATCGGCATTAATCAGCTAGGATTCAATTAGAAATACCCAATTCCTGATCCCAAATCCTAAAGATGACACCTTTTGGCTTCAAGACCAAACAAAAACCTACAGACCTGCTAAATAAAAATCAGAAGCAAACCTCGGTTGATTGTTTCGAGACTACTGATGTCTTTGGCGGAAACTGGGAGGATATCCTGTGTCCTTGGTTGCTTCCGTGACGCAGAGAGATTCTCGGTCTCTCCGGCAAATGGGAGAAGCCGACGGCTTCAACTCTGAGCCGATTGGGAGGGAGCAAAAACAAAGGTCCGGGCTTTGACGTAGCTTTCGTAGTCGTCGCCGAAGAAAATGCTAAAGACGCCATGACCGCTCTCTCTCTCTCCTTCGTTCCTCCCACAGATCCTTTGGGACTGTTGGCGCAGAGGAGGAACCAGGGGACGGCGAATAAAGAGGCGTCGTTTCATCCCCGCCGTAGATTTTGACTTGTTGATTCGTGCTGAATAAGCTAGATTTCAACGGCGTTGATCTTTTGGCAACCGATGGCTCCGGTGCCGGGACAAATCCACTGCTGTTGTGATGTGATTGGATAATTGCAAACCATTGTTTTTTCATTTTTCTAGTAGTTTTCCCTGTTATTTTATTTATTTATTGAATTCTATTTTAATGTTATTTTTGGACAAAAATAAATAATTTTGAAATCTAACACAAACTTATAATATTCTAACCTTTTTTTATAAATTTAGCAACGCCTACGTTCAATTTGGTAGCAAATCTATAATATTATCAATTTTATGTATATTAGGTAATATTTTATAACAAGTTGCAAAATAGGGATGAGTAGTTAACCCATCAAAATCGATCAACTCGTTCATACCAATCCAAATTGAATAAAAAAATCTACCGAATAAAAAATGGTCAGATATATGGTATTGATATTGCATTATCTGATCTAGTAATACCAGATAATTTTTAATCTCAATAACTGAACCAATTCAATTTGTGATCACCTCTACTTGTAACAACTACTATTGATAAGTTGTCATACATTATAGTAGTTACTGTCGATAAGCTGCTATACGTTATAGTAGCTTAGCTGCTATACTATGTAATGAGTAATGTCTATTATTATTTTAAAATATTTATTTTTTTTTATTTATATTTATATTTTATTGGGTATAGAGTTGGATATCTAAATAACTAACCATTCGTAAGATATCTGATATAAGAAAACCGTTGAATATAGAACCGGATATAAAATTCTAATATTATATTATCTGATCTAATAGAACCGAATAATTTTTATCCCAATAAACAAACCAATCATTAAAAACATTGTAACACATTATATATTAGTTACTTGATTAAAAATCATATTTTTTCCAAAGTAAATCATTATCAATATGGCATTTGATTTTAATCTTTCTTTAAAAAATTATACAATGCGGAAATTTTATCTAAATGTATTAAAATAATAATTGATCTAACATTTATTAAATTACTAAAAGTTTATGGAAATTTTAGTAATAGATTTTAATAAAAACTTCACTAAATATTGGCATTTAGCGGATGAATATATTTTAATCAATAAAATAATGAAAAATGGAATTATGAACTGGATTTGTCTGGAAAGAGCAATTTATGGGAAAACACCCACATGTTTTACGTTATTGGATCAGATGAAAATCGGGTGCGATGTTCTTCTCCGCTACAGACGCGTAGGGCCCGCTTCAGTGCCATGACCACCTCCCCCAGAGGCGGCCGCCGTCGCCCCTCCGCCCTCACGCACTCCGCCGCCAGGTACCCCATGTAGGCCATCGCCTCCGCCTCCTCCACCGACGTTACCTCCACTCTCCGGTCTATCACTCGCTCCACCTTGCCCACTTCGATCCACGGCACAGCCATCTCCACCAGGTTCCGCGGCGTCGAGCAGCCTTCTCCCCCCTCTGCCGCCTCGCCCTGATGCACCGCCTTGCACCCTGTCACCAACTCCAGCAGCACGACCCCGAAGCTATAGACGTCGCTTTTCTCCGTGAGCCGCCGGAACCGGTAGTACTCCGGGTCCATGTACCCGACCGTGCCGGCGGCGGCGTCTACGCTATCCTCCTCGTCGGCGCTCGTCAGCGACAGTCCGAAGTCGGCCACCTTCGCCGTCCACTCCTCGTCGAGCAGTATGTTGGTGGACTTGATGTCTCGGTGGATGATAGCTGGCACCGCGTAGGAATGCAAGTATTCGATCCCCCGGGCCGCATCGAGCGCTACCCTCAGCCTCGCCGGCCACGACCCCAACGGCGACGACGTCCCCATCGGTTTCCGGTGGAGGTGGTCATGGAGCGTGCCGTTGGCCATGTACTCGTACACCAGCACGCATTCGTCACGTTCTCGGCAGAACCCTAACAAGCGCACCAGGTTCTTGTGGTTGATGCGGGATAGCAAAGCGAGCTCGGATTCGAATGCGCGTTCCCTTTGTTCTCTGCCGCGGAGGCGCAGTTGCTCGTGCCGCCGCGATACGGGCGTCACGGGCGCCGCCTGGATGTCGGCACGCTTGATCGCGACCTCGCGTCTGTCGGGGAGCATCGCACGGTAGACCGCGCCGAAGCTCCCGGAGCCGATCTTGTGCGACTCTGAGAAGCCGTTTGTGACCTCGAGGAGGAATTGGATTGCAAACTCTTCGATCGCCCCGTTGGTGGTCCTGCTTTCGACAGGCGGCTGCCGATTCGATCTGCCCGAGGTTTCCTCAACGCTACCGTTCCTCTTTTTCTTGAGCGTGACGGAGACGAAGAAGGTCAACAGGGCAACCAAACCCAATCCAAATCCCACTGATCCAAGAACCAAAAACAACACCTTTCTCTTACTCCCTACTTCGATTCCTTCTTCAGTTGCAGGTGAATTGTTCGATGAATTGGGGCTGACCTTGAATTTGCAGGATTCGCAGATCGCTTCGCCTTCGGAAATGCACATGAAGCCGGAGCCCGGCAACACGTCGCAGGGGCAGTTCGTGGCCGGCATACAAGTCCCGGGCAGCACGCGATCATACAGAGTGTGGTTCCGCCGGAACACATCGTTACCCCAGCAAACCAACGAGTAATTGGCCTTCACGATGCCGCAGATCGTGTCGCCCTTTGCTTGTATCGCCACGAATTGCTCGCCGGCTAGGTAGTCCGGCAGCAGAGCGCCATTTCCCCAACAAAGCACCGTTCCATTCGATTGCAGCACGCAGGTCTTGTTCTCCCCCAGCGCCATTGCGACCACTTCGAGTGGCACCGGATCAAACTGCGGCGCAACGCCCCAGCAGATCAAGCCGCCACCTATTTCGGCTCCGCATGCGTGCCTGGTCCCCGCGGCCACCATGCTAAACTTCCCAGCCGGTTCCTTCCCAACAATCTCAGCATCATTCCCGAAGCATCGTATTGTGTCGTTGCGGAGTCGGCCGCAGAGGAAATCCCTCCCGAGTGCGATCTCACAGAAACTCGCCTCATCGGGAACAACCAGCGCCGCCCACCGCCAGCATCGCAACCGGCCGGCGTCCCTGCTCAGGCCACATACGTGGGTATCACCAGAGGCGAGCGCGGCGAGCGGCGAGCCCTGGTAGATCTTCTTCTCGTACACATCCGAACCATGGCCGCGGAATTCCCACCACCGCATGTTGACATTGGAATCGCCATCCGCGGGGGCGGTGAGGCCGCAGAGGAAGCCATCGCCGGCGGCGACTGCCGAGTACATGGCGCCGTAGGAGTGTCGGCGCCAGCTGGCGGTGCTGGTGCATGTGAGATCGAATGGCCTACCGGTGACTTGAGATGGCACTAGGGCGCAGACTAGGGCGCCGTCAGCGAGACGGGAGATGGCTACCGTGGAGAAGGGGGAGGAGAGGACTAAAAGAAGGGACGACAAGCTCAGAAGGAGGTGAAGATGAAGCTTGGACTGCGTTGGAGAAGGCATTGAGATGAGGAAGCGTCTATAGCGGTGGCGGCGAAAGTGGTCATGGTAGAGGAGGATGAGAAGGAGAAAAGAGGGAGCTTTGAGTGCCTGGTTTCTAAATGCATGGTGAAGCAGAAGAAGAAAAAAAGGAAGAGGAGGAGGAAGCGGAGACGGCAGCAGACGCGGCTTGGGAGACTTGATAATAATAGCCATGGACATGGACAGATTCCTTTCGCGTGACGAAGAAAATTGGCTTCTATTATTTGGCCCCGAGTACACACTGCAATTCAACTTTAATTTGGCCTTGTTCAGATTAAAAACAGAGTCGAAGGAGCACCAACTTTTCTTCTCTTCAATGATCTTCTCTTCAATGAAAACGAGAGCACAATGAAAACGAGAGCACAAGTAAAAACAGCAAGAACACATTATGTCACCGGTCGACGAATAATTCAATGTGCGTCCTCTTCGGAAATCGTCGACCAAGATGAAAAGGAGGACTTCACACGCACTTTAATATAGGTTAGAATAGCACTGGATAGAGATCCCGTTAGATCACTATGCTCAATTTCAGATTTACTTGAGCTATATGGTCAAGGCGGGGATGATACCGGGATATAAGGTTAAGGCTTGGATGTCGACGACTCAGGCGGAAAGAGGTGTGATGTTGTGATATGAGACTAAGGCGTGGAAGATGTCAGGTCAAAATAGAAATTATGCCGAGATCTTAAGTTGAAGCATGGAGGGTGTCGACGGCTGAAGCCAAGAGAGAGAGAGGATGTTAGCAACTAATGTCAAGACAAAATGTTGGGATTTGAGGCATGGAGGATGTTAGCGACTAAAGCCGAGATGGGGAAGATGTCAAGATATGAGGCTGAGGCATGAAGGGTGTCGACGGTTGAGGCCGAAAGAGGGAGGATGTCGATGATTGATGTTAAGACAAGATGTCAAGATATGAGGCTAAGATAGAGAGGATGTCGAGATCCGAGACCGAGACATGGGTGATGTCGGGTACTGGGACTAAGATAAGATGCTGGGATTTGAGATTGATGCATGGAGGATGTTGGCAACTGAGACTGAGATAGAATGACGTCGGCGTCCAGAGTCGAGATAGGGGTGGTGCCGATGACATCGACATTTAGAGCTGAGATAGGGTGATATCAATGACGGGAGTTAAGTCTTAGTAGTTGCCTTATCTCCAAATAAATTCTATTCCATAGAATGAGTGCGTTGATCAGGTTTGATCAAATCTAAATTTCATTTGGGTTGAGTTCGAGTCCCTTTGGGTCACATCTGACTCACCTTAACTTTGACTAATAGCTCAGCATCACTTTTAACCATATGGGCTACGTGAGGGTTGCAGGATTTTGCCACATTATAAGTCTCCCCTTCAAGTTGAATCGAAAGAGTTTTAGTCCAACTGATTAAACTATGCTGAGTTGTTATCTGCCTACCAAGCATGCCTTTCTGGAATGTTGAGCTGAGGTATTAGCATATCATCGGAACAACTAGTCGGTTCCTAGTCATAGGGGAGATAAAGCGTCGCATTTAATGAATGTGATACGCGAGATCATGTATCACCCTTATGATTGGCACATTGTTTCATCGCATTGATGGGTTACATGCGGTATCATCCTCGAGCAACCTTGAATCCGATGGTGTTGTTGTTGATGCAACCCTAGATCCGACGATGGCAATGTGTTACTGCCTATTTGGTCTCGACATTCGACGACTACTTTTAAATCATCATAGAGATCGATGTGTCACTTTGTAACTTGGTACTCTTGCGCTTTAATGGGGAGAGCTTATGTTGTGATCAAGATCATTCAACCGAGTGATCTGATGGTTGTGATGAGATCTCGCTATTCTTTACTTGTCATCCAACGGTTTAGTGGGTTGATGCAACAACTCTACTGTATCTCCTGAGCTAGTATAGATGCCTTCATTCGTTTCTACTTGAGCCAATGTCTTCGTTTTCGTCTTCTTTACTTCCGACGACAGTCCTTTCTCCTTATGTTCTTGAACTTCTTTATTTTCGAATCCATGGTTGCCGATGAGGCATCTGACCCTTGATATGAGACTTAGCAGTCCATGTACACGAGAGAGTAGAGACCACAACTTTGGTTGCAATTCTCCATCCCTTCCAATCACAAGATGCTGATTCCAGCACTGGATCATCGACCGCATAAGCCACCCTCAGGATACATTACCTGCTTCCATGGTCAATTAATGAATGGCCTTAGGTTTCTCATCCCCTCTTTCCTCCAAGACCACACCACCGACTTTCAGATCTCCTTATCCCAATTTGCCCCAATTCCTATTGTATGATTTATGGTGCAACCATTATTTTTTGGTTGTACCAAGTCTCTCCTGATCTTGTACTTTTTCATTATTTATTTTACCCCCAACGTGGAGAACTCAGGGTCTTTTACTTCGTGGCATGGTCGGGATGTAACTTCCTTGGCGAATACTGTTCCTTGCACAAGGAGTAGAAGGGTCGTTTTTTTTTCAAACCCCCCCAGTCATACACTTGGTTGACCACTTGGTGAGCCAACCTACTGACTCAACCATGCTTGGACAATACAAACTAGAATGGACATACTAGGAGGTGGCTGAGATCCTAGAGGGCCTGAAGTTCAGCGTCAACCTGCTAGAAGAGGATGAAGGTTTACTCTACCGAGCCAGGCTATATCTGCATCCAGTCGCACTAGGAGACCAACTAAGTAAGGCTTTGTTTTAGTTAACTTCCCTCATAACTGACTAACTTGTCTTTTCCTTGCAGATCAAGTCATGTTAAATACTTCTCTCAACAAAAACTTGAAGTGGGACCTAACATCAGTAGAAGGCATATATGCCTCAGAAGATCTAGACGAGAGATCATTATAAGTGTCACTGCCTCATCCTTCTATGGTGGTTGAGTCTTCAACGAATGCAATTGAGGCCTTTGTGGTGGTGGTTGTTGATGCAGTTAAGCACCAATGATCAAACTCAAGTTTTGATGAATGACAAATAGATTAAAGTTAGATGTGTTTGTGATCTAACCTTGTTACCGAGTGTGTAGGGTTGACTAACTTAACGGGTCAAGAGGACCTGACACCAGGCAGAAAGTCCAGATGTGGGATTCTGATAGGAGGTCGGGATGTTAGATTTATGATGAATTAAAGTCCAAATGTACGATTCCAGTAAAAGATCGGGGTGTTCGATTCCCTGTTGGCGAAGTCCGAATGTGTGATTCCAACAGAAAGACCTGGTGGGTAAGATTGGACATCAATGAGGTAACTTGACACTTGGTAAGTGGAGGTAACTCACTAGAGGAGAGTAACTCAGTGAAGACGCATCTCGATTGAGGGGACAGTAGATGTTGGTCCAATTTATGTCCATTTCAAAAATCTAAATTGAGACCCTGACTAGATCCTGGTCTGGAGGATAGGGTCTAAATCATAAATTAATCATATTATTATTGTACTAATCTTATTTTGCAGGTTAAATATTTTTATGTTGAACTGACACATTTTGCAGAGTAAAGGGAGCACAAAAAGCCTTGGGTGAACAGTATCGGAGGCGCCTTCCAGGCGATAGAAGGCGTCTTGAGTACTGTTCATGGAGGGCGCCTTTGGGAGCTTGGAAGGCACCTTCAGCTAGATAACGTAGAGGACTTCGGCAACGATAAGAAGTTAAAGTTGCGGGATAAAGTTTTGGGGTTGAACAAGCCTTTAGGGCTATGGAAGTTGCCTTCAACACTCAATAAAAGAGCATCTTGACCAAGCCTTCTCAAATAACTCTTCTACAAGATTCTACGCATCTGTATGATGTTCTAACTGCTTCAGCTTCCTGCTAATGTTCTGATACGACACTGTTGCGCTCGACTACTATAGGGGAGTCGTCCAACACCATGCCTGATCCGATCATCTTCAAAGTTGTTGGGTAACGAACAGTTGTTATTGTACTTAATTTTTATAGAAAAGGAAAGTATAGCGTGTTAGACTTGTCCTAATTTTTGTTTGTACTTGATCCCCTCTTCCGGCAGTTCTGAAAAAGACTATTAGCGGATTACCCATTAATAGGCTCAAGAGACTTGGGGTTTGGAGTAAGAGTCGCTGAAAGCTCTGAACTAAGTAAAACCGACTGAGTTTGAGTTTTCTATTTTTCTTTTCGTGTTTAGTTTTTTTCGCTGCGAACTTATTTCAAAAAGCAAAAAGATAAATTTTTAGAAAATCACATGATTCACCCCCCCCTTCCCCTTTCACGTGCGTCTAGATCCAACAAGTGGTATTAGAGCATGTTCTGCTCTGAATTGGTGCAACCATAAATTGGTAAAGTTTACCTCTTCAAATAACTCTTTCTCATTCAGTTTTAACTCGAAATTGGTGCAACTGTTAGTAATTGTTAGTAATAGCCCTAGTACTAATGATGAGATGATTGTTAAGGGCTCATTTTTGTATCATATTTCATTATTAATAAAAGATAAAGTTGGTTATTATATTTATTTCAGTTCAGTGCTGATTGAATAAATATAATAATGTCCTTGGGTAGTAGGTTCTTATCTACAGCATATCAA
>JBBMJZ010000048.1:3543595-3557322 GCA_037833815.1 Zingiber zerumbet | reverse complement strand
AATAGTAATTATTATCGTAATAAAAATATTTAACAAATTAATATGGATGTTGAATAATAAATTATAAGATGAAAAAATAGAATATTCTAAAGAATATTTCTTTTATGTAGAAAATGATATGTATTGATTAGAGTTGTAAAAATTTTTAGTACTCAAAGAATACCAAATTAGTATTAAAAGTATACCAAAATAAATTTTATGGTTGGAGATGGTCTTAGTGTGCGAAACGCGTAAACTTAGAGAATGTGTACGTATAATTGTTTTTAGAAAAATAAACGGACGAGTATTTTATTTTATTTTTATTTTAATTATTTTTTTAAAGGTTTGGGCCGTTCGGACGTCCGATCTGGCGGCTATTGTACGCCCCCACCACTTCCACTAACCTCTATCTCGTCAATGGGCGTTCGCCACGTGCGGTTCCACCATCGTGGACCTCAGGTCCGTTAGGGTTCTGTTTTCGCTCTGGCTCGCAACCCGCGCGGCTGTACCCAAAATATTGGCGCGCATCGACGAATTCGAAAATGGAAGGATAAAAACTTATCGCGCTCGATCTTTCTTTGCCTTCTCCGTGGCAGTCAATTGACACCTTCGGGCTTCGGCTTGCTCCTCCTTTGCGGAGTGCGTTCGGATTTTTGGATCTCAGGATTTGATTTCTCGTATAGCACTGGTGAGTGGTATCTCCGCTATGTTTCTTCGCTTTATTCCATTTCCCCCTTTCGATTTCTTTGTCGATAAATGTCAGCTTTAACAGGTAGTTTCGAGCTTTTGATCCTTTGGTCGCAGGCGAGGCAGACTGGGTTTGCGCTAACGCTCTTTCTTATTGTAAGCCTCTCAATGATTTCTCTTTTTAAGATCACATCTTAAACAGTTGCACCACTATTATTATTTGTCTCTGTTTGTTCGATTCAAGTATTTGGTGGTTCATAAAATTGGAGCACTTGCTGTCTAATAGGAAAATGGCTCTCAGTCTTATTTAATTGTATTGAATTTTCTGCATATTATGTTTGATGTTTGTTAGTTAGGTGCAGTTTCATGCATGGCCGGATTGTTATTGATCGTATATACTGGCAAATGATTTGCATATAGAATAGATAGACGGATTGGTATTGATCGTATGTAGAACAGATAGACGGATGCATATGGTGTTATTATTTACAAAATAATTCGCATAAAGTAATGTTCATATGAATACAAAATTCATATCCTCTTTTAAGTTTTTAAAACTTACCAATAAACAAAGCATGTAGTACTTAGATTTGGCAATGTTTTTCTAGTGCATTCTACTAAGTTTGTTGTGTTAAATAACTATCTTTAATTGTAAGCTAACTGAGGATTAATTCAATATGTTTCTCTCTGGCTGAATGTGGCCATCTTTGATGCAGTGATGTGTTGATTTACATGATCATTATATTTACTTTATGAAACGGATCTTGAAATCTATATATTTACATATCTGAGCTTGATGAAGAAGCCATTGTAATGTAATTATTTTGCATATATTGATTTCTCTTTTCTTTCCTTTCTTTATGAAAGCGATGATGTGATGAAACATTATTATTCTTTCTTATTTATAGGCAAAGAGAGGAACCATATATGTATAACATCTATTATTTTCGTGCATCCATCATGTGTTGGTATATATAAGTTATATTTGATTATTAACTTTAATTGCATGAAGTTACTTTAGTTTTAATTTATTTTCTTTTAATTTTAAGGCCAATCATTTGTTAGATAACAATAATTATCAAACATTCTCCCATTTGGTCTAAAAATTGGATAAATTAAAACTTAAAGCATTAATATGATGCATTATAATTTTAAGTATCCAAAAAAACCTCATTCTTTTAAAACATCATAATCACCTTAGAATAATAGAACATTAAATGCGGTTTATAGCGTTTGTACATTATACAACATACTTCCTTTTATATACCACAAACATCAACATCCTATCATACTAGCCTATAAATGAACATATAATTTCATAATGGTCCACAATAATGTTTCTAGGCAATTCATGTTATAACATAGTAATGTGCACATTATAATTAGAAACTATATATCAAAAACACATAACTGATCTCAGAGTGTCAATTTAATAAATCATTCAACGAACAACCAAGGCCCATTCGATGTATATGTTTGTTAAATATTTTTAGTTGTAAACCTTTAGTTAATGGATTTGCAATCATGAGATCCGTCTTAGTATAATCAATAGACACTCTTTGTTTTTGAACTTCTTTTTTAATGACAAAATATTTTAATTCTATGTGATTAACACCTCTTGAATATTTATCATTTTTTGAGAAGAATATTGCTGTAGAATTATCACAATAAATTTTGCGGCTCGATAATATTGTCGACAATTCCAAATCCTGAAATAAAATTTTGCAACCATAATGCATGGATTGTGGCTTCAAAATATGCCACAAACTTTGCTTCAATTGTGGATAAGGCAATGACAGATTGTTTAACACTTCTCCATGATATTGCTCCTTCTCCAAGAAGAAACAAATAACCAAAAGTGGACTTTCTACTGTTGATGCATCAGTCAAAATCTGAATTTGAGTAACCAACAATTTCCAAGTGATTAGTTTTTTTTGTACATGAGCATGTAATTCTTAGTGCCTTGAAGATACCTTAAAACTTTCTTAACAATTTTCCAATGATCAATTCTGTGATTACTTTGATATCTTCTGAGCATTCCAACCGTAAAACTAATATCTGGTCTTGTACAGGTTTGTACATACATTAGACTTCCTACAATAAAAGTATATGAAATTGAATCCATTGTTTTCGTTCTATATCATTCTTTGGACATTGCATAAGACTAACTTTGTCCCCTTTCTAAATTGGAGAAATTCTAGCAGAACATTTTTCCATATTAAATCTCTCTAGAATTCTTTCAATATAAGCTTTTGAGATAATCCCAACAGTCCTTGTGATCTATCATGAAATATTTCAATTCTGATCACGTAGGATGCTTTGCCTGTATCTTTCATTTCAAAATTTTTAGAGAGAAAGTTTTGTCTTATGCAATATGTCCAAATCATTAGTAGCAAGCAAAATATCATTAACATATAGGATTAAAAATATAGTTTTGCTCCCATTGATCTTTCAGTATATGCATTGATCAACAACATTTTCTTCAAAACCAAAAGATGTAATGGTATTATTAAATTTAATATACCATTGTTTGGAAGCTTGTTTAAGTTCATATATTGATTTCTTAAGTTTACACATTAGATGACCTTTTCCTTCAATTAAAAAATCTTTAGGTTGGTCTATATATACTTATTCTTCAAGATTTCCATTCAGAAAGGCTATTTTCATATCTATTTGGTGTAACTTTAAATCATAATAAACCATCAGTGCCATGATAATACGTAATGAGTCTTTCTTTGAGACAGGTGAAAATGTCTTTTTATAATCAACGCCATCTTGTTAAGTGTATCCTTTAGCAATAAGTCTAGCTTTTATCGTTCAATATTACCATTTGAGTCACGCTTGGTCTTAAAGACCCATTTGCATCCAACTCGTTTGGAACCTTCTAGCAATTCAATGATATCCCAAACATCATTTTCATACATGGATTGCAACTCTTCTTTCATTGCATTGATCCATTTATATGACTTTATACTTTCTATGTCTTGTGAAAATGAAACTAGATCTTCATAAATTCCATAATCTAATTCTTGCAAATAAATTTCATAATCATTTGAAATAGTATTTTTTCTTATTCTTTGAGATCTTCTCAATGCTATTTCTTGTGACTCATTTTTATAAGATCTTTGTGAATTAGTTTCTTCAAGGGATATTTCATTATGTTGTTTAATGTTGATAACTGGGACAACTTTTGGAACAATACGGGATGAAGGAATACTTTTAGATAAAGAAATATTTACCTTAACTTCCTTTATATTCACATTTTGTTGTTCGTTGCTCCTACTAACTTCACCATTCTTAAAGAATTTTGTATTATTAGTTTCTATTATTCTTGGGTTATGGTTAGGACAGTAAAATATATACCCTTTAGATTTCTCTAGGTAACTAATAAAGTAACCACTAATTGTCGAGAATCTAACTTTCTTTCATGTGGATTATAAACTTTTGCTTTTACTGGACAACCCCAAACATGCAAGTGCCTTAAGCTAGGTTTCCTATTTGTCTATAACTCAAAAGGAATCTTTAAAACTCCTTACTAGGAACCCTATTAAGCAAGTACATTGATGTTTTTAAAGCATACATCCACAATGATTTGGGTAATGATGAATTACTCATCATACTTCTAATCATATCTATTAATGTGCGGTTACGTCTTTCTGTTACATCATTTTGTTGATGTGTGCATGACATAGTATATTGTGCACATATGCTATGTTTTTCAAGAAGTTTTGCAAATGGACCGGGATGTTGTCTTGTTTCATCATACTTCCCATAGTATTCACCCCTTTTATTCAATCTTATAATTTTTTACTTTCTTATCTAATTGTCTTTTAACCTCATTAATGTAGTTTTCAAAAGCATCTACTGGTTGAGATTTTTGTTTAAGTAAATAGATATATCCATAACATGAAAAATCATCGATAAAGGTGATAAAATATTTTTCTCTAGCAAAAGATAAAGTATCAAAAGGTCCACATACATTAGTGTGTATTATTTCAAGAAGCTGAGTGCTTCTTGTGGCTCCTTTCTTATTATGCTTGGTTTGTTTTCTCTTAATACAATCCACACATAAACCAAGATCAATAAAATCTAAATTTTGTAGAATATCATTTTTGTACCAATCTTTCTAATCTTTCTTTGGATATATAACCTAAACACTTATGCCACAAGTAAGCGGAACTTTCACTAAACATATTTTGCTTAATTCCAATATTTTGATGCACAATAAGTAAGGATTCAGTAAATTTATTATCAAGTTTTAATTTATATAAACCATCAATAAGAATTTTAGAATCAACAAGTCTTGAATTCTTATATAAATTAAAACAAGCTTTTCTAAAATTAAAACCAAAGCCACAAACATCAAGTTTTGAAAGAGAAATAAGGTTCCTTGAAATTGAAGGCACATAAAGAGTCTGTAATAGGTCTAAATGATAGCCAGTATCTAAGACCAAATGATAAATCCCTATGCCTTATATTGAAGCCTTCATACTATTTCCCATATATAGGAAATTCTCAGTTTGGTTTATAGTATGGATTGTAAGGAATCCTTGCATTATATTAGATACATGAGTAGTAGCACTAGAATCAGGCCACCAAGTATTATGAGGAACATCAATCAAGTTTGATTCGAAACAAACATAAGTTTTTAATATACCTTTCTTTTCGATCCAAGCCTTGTGTTTAGGGCAATCTTTCTGATAATGCCATTCTTTCTTACAAAAATAATACTTATCATTATTGTGTTCCTTCTTATCAACCTGTAGAGCTTTAATAGACCTTTTCTTTTTCTTAAGACTTTTGACTTTTACTTTTAGTGTTTTACCAGCTCCTTGAATAGTGAAGTTGATGGAATAACTTCCCAAATTCTTAAGTCTGTTATCCTCTTGAATAAGTTTGCTTATCAATTCATTAACATTCTACTTTTCCTTAAAAGTATTATAGTTAATTTAAAAAGCACCATATTTAGGACTTAGGAGGCAATGAGTTCAGAATAAATTGAACCAAGGAGCCATCCACAGCCATTCCTAAAGTTTTTAATCTTGCTACAATATTAGTCATCTCAATGGTATGCTCTTGCATACTACATGACCCATCAAATTTTATGGTTGTGAGTTGTGTCATTAATATACCAGCAAGTGACTTATCAGCAGAACGAAAATATTCTTCCACAAACTTCAAATATTTCTTTTCATTTGCTATTTGTGGAATGGTAGTCTTAATGTTGTTTGTAATTATTATTCGCATAAACATATGACTTAATCTGTTAGAATGTTCTCATGCTTTATATTTAAACTTCTCTTCCTCACTGCTTGAATCAGTAATAGAAGTGGACTTTTCCTTTATTAGTGCCAAGTCAAAATCCAATACACCTCAATGAAAATGGACTTGCTCAATCCATTCAAAGAAGTTCAAACCATTAAAATAGAATAAGCTTGTGAATGAAAAGAAATTGTAGAAAATTAAAATATACAAATTTAGATATAATATTAGAATATATTATAATATATCTTTGGCTAATATTACAATATATTATCAAAAACATTAAATGCCTTCTAACATACTAAGAAATTAAAATCTTTAATCAAATGCATTTGTCATCTTTGTTTGGATAAACAAAATCTATTCGATTTAAGAATTTTAATTTTCTTTATTTATGCCACTAATCATTAAAAATTTAATTTTCCTTTGGGAAAATTCATAATTCTAATGATAAAAGAGCATCATTAATATGATAAATAAATGATTATTTTATGCGTGACAATTAATTATTTTAGTTTGGTCATTTTGTTGATCACCAACTATTTTAATTAACATAAAAATATGTATATATTTATATCATATATAATCATAAGCAATCTTAATTATCTTTAAAATATGCATGTATATATACAATCATTAATTGAATTCATAAACTATAATAAATCAGTGCATAAATTTATTATATCATGCATTATTAAAGATATTAATCATTATTATATAATGAAATATTAATATACATTTGACAAATGAATTTGAATATTCAACATAATTAATAGAAAAAGTTCATTATATGTTTCATGTCATTAATGCATATACTAATTTATAATTCAACATAATAAATTTATATATGAAAATATATAGATTTCACAACTAACGCTCTGATACCACATGTCAATTTATATGATTATTATATTTATTTTATAAAATGGATTTTGAAATCTATATATTTTACATACATAAACTCAATGAAGAAGCCATTGTAATACAATTATTTTGCATATATGATTTTTCTCTTCTTTCATTTCTTTATGAAATTACACAATTCATGATATAATGGAACATTATTATGCTTTCTTATTATTTATAGGCAGAGAGAGGACCAATATATACACAATACCTTCATTTTAGTGCATCCATTATTATTATTATTATTATTATTAAAATAATAATAATAATAATAATAATAATAATAATAATAATAATAATAATTGATCCTGTCCGGAATCTGAGTCAGATGGAGGTCGGATGTACTGTCACTTGCGTTGACGGAAGAGGACTGAAACCTCCTACTCATATGGGACTCCGAGGAGGGACTCCCACGGGCTGCTGACAAGGGGTGATGACTAAGACGGTGGTACAAGAGTTTTACGCACACTCAGACAAGCACACGGAACGTTAGAGACCAAGAACCAGAGAAAAAGCCCCTGAAACAGGCCCTCCGACGCTCAAGTCAAGTACTTTTTCCCCATAAGAACAGTATATCAACGGAAAAAGTAGAAGACAAGTGTGAAAATATGAGTGAGCGTACGTGCGTAAGGAAGAGGACCTCCCTTTTTATATGACCGTGCGCATTTCTAGAATCTGATGAGTGTCAGGGAATGTCTGGTGTTAGGGTGTGTCTAGCAACCAATGACACGTGGCATCCTCTTGTAGGCCGGAGAAAGGTTCTATTAACAGAGAGCCACATACCATTGGAATATACCCTGACATGCAGCAGTTATTCCCTATCAGGCGGTTACGATTCCCTAGCTCAGTTGTCGTGTAGTGCTCTACCGACCGGGTATGAATGGAGAAGCTCCTGATGACCGGTGGTCGGAGGACCCGGCCTGGGTGTAGTTGAGCGGTCCGCGAGATCCCGTCTGGGTGTAACAGGCTTGTGTATATAGACCAGTTTAAGAAAACTCGACCGGTAGAGACAATTCAGGCTTTTCCTTAATTGTTCCTCATGCTACAAGTCTGGGATCCTGATATGTACGTCCCGACCTGACATTACATGACTAGAGGCATCCAGCGGTCCTACCCCTCTGTTGACCACCACATTCCCTTGATTGCTGACTGTCATGTCCCCTTGACTTCTGACTGTTGCGTCCCCTTGATATCTGACTGTCACGTCCCCTTGACTTCTGACTATCACATCCCTTTGACTTCTGACTGTCACATCCCTTTGACTTCTGACTGTCAAGTCCCCTTGACTTCTACCTGCTTGGCTCTATCGGACCCACCATCATGCACCATATAAATAATAATAATTATTTAGATGAAGAACATTTCATATTTCATTAGTAACTTCAATTGCATGTTACCTTAGTTTTAATTCATATGTATTTTCAATTTTAAGACCCACTAATATTAGATAATAATTATTATTATCTAACAACATAATCTTAATCATGTTTGCACTGAAAATATTTACACAAGTAGCCAACATGATTTTTTTAGTCCCCATCGGGCTTTGGATTCTCATACTGGACGAAAGAAGAAGAGAATGATTCGTCTGGTTTCAACGGGTTTATAAGTTTCTCACATAGGTAGGATGGTTACATATTCTTGGAGCGATTGCTTTAAGTATCTTAAAAATGCAATCTTTCACTCTTTTTTTTTTTTGACAGTGGCTTGTTGAGCACCCAAAGTTCATCTTCAATCCCCTCTATATTGCTGGGGGTTCATATGCTGGAAAAATTGTACCTATGGTGGCCAAAAGAATATTGGATGGTAACTCTACTGTTAACTTAACTATTGATAAGAGTGTTAACTATGAAGTGAGAGCCATTTTCATTTACTGTAATCCAGATATTGATGAAGTGAAAATACCGCTACTTAACCTCCAGGTAAATTACTTAAATGTCATACTGAAGGGGAAAATCCTAATTTTGATCTTTAAATTGTTGTCGTCTCATAGTATATGATAGAAAAAGTCTTACTTATCATCAATGGCTTGCAGGGTTACATGATTAGCAACCCAGTCACAGGTGGAAAAGTCAATAGGAATTCTAAAATACCTTATGCTCGCGGCATGGGGAACATATTAGATGACTTCTTTGAGGTAATCTACGTCTCATTATCGAACAATTAGGTTGAATACAACAAAATAATTTCTGATGTCACCTTAGTTTCTGAACTTTCAGATGATACAAAAAAAGTTACAGCGGACAGGACTATGGAACTCCCACCACTTCACAATGGCAGATGTATCTTAACTCATTTAACAATGTGAGTCAATATATATAAACACTAACACGAACAATAAATTAACAACAAGACGAACAATGAAATACATAAATGAAACACTAACTACTCTAAACAACGGCAAAAGGGTCAAGAAAATTGAACAAGTCAAGCAATTAATGTACTTAAGGTACATAAGGCAAGACCTAGTCAAGAAATGTCGTGAAAGTACATAAGCAATGTAGTCGACAAAACTGAACAAGTCAAGACCTAGTCAAAGGAACCAGTTCAGCTACAAAACTACCAATCTAATTTCAGTTTGATCCCAACTTGAACCTCCTATGAGGCATATTAATTATCATCCAACTATGATATTTACCAGCAAACGAAGAGGAACACTAAAAAAGACTTATTTAGCAATAATATGTATAAGATAAAATTAATTTAAATATAGATGATGATATAATAGGGGATAAAACTCAATGACGTAGAAGGATCCATATAACTAATCCTACATAGTGGGATTAGTTTTGGTTGTTATTATATGATATTTATCAACAAATCTAACATCCAAATATCCTCTAAAATTGAAAGTAAACAATCCTGATAATCTATAATTATATTTACATAAATATTTTTATGTTTTTTAGAATATAACAAATATGCTTCATGGATAGTTGTTCTTATCAGAAATTAATGAGGAACACATTTTAAAAGAGTATTGTCCTAAGTCTCGATTGAACCACCTAGATAGTGTTGCGAGCATAATTCTAGAAAACGAATTTTGAAGGAGAACCAAAACATTCTTGGCCCTCCACCATTTCCCAATCTAAGTTGCCGAGTAAGGACTCAACTTTATTTGATCAATGAATCTTTGTTTTTATTGTGCCAAACAAATTGATAATGTTTGCTAATCACATTGTTATGCTCATACTCTGGTTTATTATTGGGCTAATATCAACATTGTGTGGAAGGCTCTCAACATCAGAAGGTATGATTTTCTCATTGTTTCAATCATTTACAAACCTTGCAATATAGCTTGAAGTTAAAAGCCTCATGAATGATGTGAGTGATGTAATTCAAACATTAACAATGGCAATTAATGATTGTTATTCCTATTTCCCACTCTTATTCCCCTAAACCAAATACCCCTTAAATATTATTGAAGGGGACAATTAAAGAATGGGTAAGGTGTAATCATCACTCACCGTACGCAATAGAACTCAAGAGTAATATCAAGTATCATCTTAGCCTTTTGCAAAGAGGATACTGTGCTTTGGTTTATAGGTGATTAAGTTAATGCAAACATCATTCGTCACTTTGTTAGAGAATAATTTTGTCATTGCAAGGTTTCTTCATTTCTAGTGGTGATGATGATCTACTGGTACCCTTCTCGGGGACAAACAATGGATAAAATCCTTGAATTTTTCTATTGTGGATGACTGGAGATCTTGGCATGTTGGTGGTCAAGTTGCTATATACATCTTATTTCAAGTGCTTACAAGAAAGCCAACTATTTTGAGGTTATTTTAATTAGTGTTCATCAAATCCAAAAGGTATACCATGACATATTCTAATAATTTGACATTTGCAACTGTGAATGTAAGCTGGAAACATATATAATATTCTCCTATCCTTAAACTATTTGAATAAGTTGTTATGTTATGTTCTAGCCAAATCAGTTGTTATTAATTTCATATAGGATGCTGGTCACACAGCTGCAGAGTACAAACCACAAGATGTCTAGCTGAGACGGATTTCTGGTGCAGCACTATGATGTATGTGTCTTCCCTCCATCATGGAGTTAATCAAAATATGAAAAAGATCAAGGAAAACATTATTAATCTTTTAGTTAAACATTACTCTACTATCATGGTGATTGTATTGTATATTTGTTTCTGACAGAATATATTGATTTCCCTTCCATGGAGCTCTAAGTTACTTTTTGACTAAAAACTAAGTTCAGATTGATAAAATCTAGAGTTTGTGTTTGTTCATATGGTAAGTTTTTGCATATTCTGAGATTGTGATTGTGATTGTTGAGTTGCATTGGCACAAAAATGTTGTTTGCATTTCTTATTTTGATCCAGGCTATTTAAAAACTCTTGTGTTGAAGTGGAAGAGTTAGTTCGGGAATCAGTATGGTGTTGCCAAAGCTATGTTCACTGATCAATGGCTAATAAGACCTCCAATCTTTTCTTGGCTATGCTTGCAGAAATGATAGGGATTTGTTGTAGAAGAGGCAAAACTACAACTTGAAGTTCTTAGCAAGCTGAGAAAAATTCTTATTGTTACACATTTTCGTGTATCACCCATTTACATTTCAATATGTTGTTTATCCTATCCTATCTCTGTCTTCTCACAATATTCAAAAGTTCTAAACGAGCTTTCTTTACAAACACCTTTATGACTTGAAACGAAACTAAACATAACTCATAACATAACCATTCACCCTAATCCATATAGCTCTGAACATAATTTACGAAAAAAAATAAAAGACAGAAAATAAAAAGTCATTGTGTAAGAATTTGTCTTGGAGTTTTAAGTTGACAATTTAGAAGTCAATATTTTAAGCATGAAAACATAGAAGTTGATATGAAAAAGTCAAAAATTATTGTCAACATATCATCTATAGAATTTGTTGGGACCTTGACGTTCGCTAGAGGAGGATGAATAGCGTCACACCTAAATCGCTTGCTTCCTATAATATTAGTGCACATAGGAATACAAAACAAACTAACAAATAGAAAACTAAACTAAAACAAGAAAAATGAAGACAAGCAAACCACAAAGACACGCTTGTTTAAGTTGTTCGAAGATCAAGCTTCTATTCCACGGCTATCCTTAAGATGGACGATCCCGATTCGTCGGTAAATGATTCCCCGGAAAACTTTCGGCTAGCTCGTGTAACTCTTTGTGGGTGGAGAAACCTTGCCACAACCTTGTACAAGCACGCTAGATCACTTGAGCACTTGGAAACTCTAATTAGAGTTAACCACCACTAATTTCGTCAACTTTTCCCAAGCACCCCGAGCTCTATTAAATAGAGCTCGGGAGGAAAACACCAAGCTATTTTCCCACCACCAGTCGACTGGGCCTAAGTGGAATTCTACCGTTATAGGCTAACGACTCAATACCAGTCGACTGATGAAAGTATCAGTCGACTGCTCCATATGGGTTGAGCGAATAGAGTCATTTTGCTCACTATCAGTCGACTAATGAAAATATTAGTTAACTGCTATAATAACTACTACAGTAATTGCTACAATGAAACCTTAAACCTAATATTTTAACCCTTGAGTACATTCACTCAGCACTTGTCATTGCCCGACCAACCTAGACCTAGCCTTCTAGCCTCTTCCATCAGCCTTGTGTCCCTCGGATGCTTCCCCATCCTTCACGTCTTGCCTTCAAGAGCTTCCTTAGGCCTTATTATTATTGTCAGGTCTTCCTTTGCTAAGAGGTCGTGCCTCCATGACTTCAACCTTTGCCAAGTCACACTTGGACTTACGTTGCCAAGACTACATACTGTTGGTGTAGGTTGCACTAATAATCTGGTTTTGATGTATGACAAATAAGTTAAAGTTAGATGTATTATTTGTATAACCTTTTCTACCAAGTGTACAAGAGTTGACTGGTCTGAGAGACATGACACCTAGCTGAAATCCAACTAGGTCTGTGAGCATGATAGCTGGTGGGATGTCCAAATAGGTCTATGAGGCCCGATATCTGGCAGGAAGTCCGGTTGGGTCTGTGAGACCTGACAACTGGCCGAAGTCCAGTTGGGTCAGCGAACCTGAGAATTGACGAAAAGACCTGGTGGGTTAGAGGTAAGTCAAGTGACTGCAAGTTGTAAGTGAAGGTAAGCAATTGGAGGAGAGTTCCAGTGAAGACGCGTTCCCCATTGAGGGAACTATAGGTGTCGATCCAACTTAGGTCCATTTGGAAAGCCTAAGTTGAGATCTTGACTAGGTCCTAGTCTCGTGGAGATAGGATCTAATTAATACTCATATTTTATCATGTTGTGCTAACTCTATTTTGTAGGGTAAAATCTATTTTTTTGATTGCCTGGACTAACCTTTTCTTGCGGGTGGAAGTTGTAGAAGAAAAGGGTCTGGGCACCTAGAAGGAGTCCGGACGCCCGAAGCAGGCATGCCTAGTGGGTGCTGAGGGTGCCCAGGCAATTCGGGGTGCCCGGACTCAATCCAGGTGCTCGAAACCAAAAAATTATCCACAAGCTTACGTGGAGCGCGTCGATTGGCCGGGTCATGTGGTCCAAGCACCCGGAGGGGTTCCAGGCGCCCGAAATAGACCTATTTAAAGGCCTTCGACCCAGAGCTTCAGAACAACAATGGCAATGACTTTCTCTTCTGCTCAGTGCTTCAAAAAAGCTCATGCGACACTGTAAAGCTCCTCCAACAACCGACGATCAAGATTCTTTTATTTTGTTGTCGGTAATACTATTTTATAGTTCTTGTACTTGTAATTTGTAACCATTTCAAACTATTAGTGGATTGCCTAACGAAAGCATTCGACGAGTGCGGGCCTTGAAGTAGGAGTCGTCGAAGGCTCCGAACCAAGTAAAAACTTGGTCGTGTTAGCATTGCTTCTTATTCTTCGGCTGCATATCTATT
>JBBMJZ010000048.1:3509961-3543495 GCA_037833815.1 Zingiber zerumbet | reverse complement strand
TCTTAGCATTTGTGATGCTATATAAAGGATCAAGAGGCATGTGGAATGTATTTCAATTTTTGTAAGGTCTCCTTTCATAAGAGAAGCTCCTATTTGTCCTATTCTTCTTATTTCTTCTTGTATTTTTTTCTTTTTTTTTTCCTGCATCCTTTGCTATTCATCGATTCTGTGCCAACACCTTCCATGCCCAATAATGTTACACATTTCTTCCTTCTATGCATCGACAACCTTTCCTGTAAGAGATTCAGAAGATTGTAAGTAAAATTTTAATTCCCGGCAGTTGCTTATTAATTTTCATGATTATTAATGTATTTATTATATGAAACCGAACTTGAAATCTATATATTTTACATATCTGAGCTGGGTGAAGAAGTCATTGAAATGCAATTATTTTGCATATTGTGAAAGTACATAATTTATGATATAATGAACATTATTATGCTTTCAATTTATGGGTAGAAAGAGGACCGACATATGTATATAATTTCTTTATGTTTTTCATCTATCATGCATCAGTTATAATGATTATTATTATTTGTATACGTTATATATATAATAATAATACTTATTATTATTTTTAAAGATGAGTTACATTTGATTAGTAACTTCAATTGCATAAAATTAGTTTAGTTGTAATTTCATATATATAAATATATGTAATTTTTTTAAAGACAAAATATATTAGATAATAATTATTATCTAACATTCTCCCACTTGGCTAAATTAAAACTTAAAGCATTAGTATAATGCATTATAACTTTAAACATTAAAAATTCATCCTTTTAAAACATTATAATCACCTTAGAATAATAGAACACTAAATGCGGGTTATAACGCACATTATACAACATACTTTCTTCTATATACCACAAATATCAACATCTATCATATTAGGGCTATAAATGAGCATATATTTTTATAATAGTAATGCTTATGGGCAATTCATGTTATAGCATGGTAATGTGCACATTATAACTATAAACTATATATCAAAAACATATGAGTGAGCTCAAAGTGTCAATTTAATAAATCATTAAAAGAACAATCAAGACTCATTCGATATACATGTTTCTTAAATATTTTTGATTGTAAACCTTAGTTAACGGATCTGTAATCATGAGATCTGTTCTAATATAATCAATGGATATTCTTTCTTTCTGAATTTCTTCTTTAACGACAAAATATTTTAATTTCATGTGCTTGACATCTTTTGAGTATTTATCATTTTTTGAGAAGAATATTGCTGCAGAATTATCACAATAAATTTTTAGCGGCTTGGTAATAGTGTTGACAATTCCAAGTCCTGAAATAAAATTCCGCAACCATAATGCATGGATTGTGGCTTCAAAACATGCCACAAACTCTGCTTCCATTGTTGATAAGGCAATGACAGATTGTTTAGCACTTTTCCATGATATTGCTCCTTCTCCTAGAAGAAACACATAACCAAAAGTGGACTTTCTACTGTCGATGCATCCGGCAAAATCTGAATCTGAGTAACCAACCACTTCCAAGTGATTAGTTTTTCTGTACATGAGCATGTAATTCTTGGTGCCTTGAAGATACCTTAAAACTTTCTTAGCAGTTTTCCAATGATCAATTCCAGGATTACTTTGATATCTACCGAGCATTCCCACCGCAAAACTAATATCTGGTCTTGTACAGGTTTGCACATACATTAGACTTCCTACATATGGAATTGAATCCATTTGGTTTCGTTCTATATCATTCTTTGGGCATTGCATAAGACTAAATTTGTCCCCTTTCTGAATTGGAGAAATTCCAGCAGAACATTTTTCCATATTAAATCTCTTTAGAATTTTTTCAATATAAGCTTTTTGAGACAATCCCAACAGTCCTTGCAATCTATCACGAAATATTTCAATTCCGATCACACAGGATGCCTCACCCATATCTTTCATTTCAAAATTCTTAGAGAGAAAATCTTTTGTCTTATGTAGCATGTCCAAATCATTAGTAGCCAGCAAAATATCATCAACATATAGGACTAAAAATATAATTTTGCTCCCACTGATCTTTCGATATATGCAATGATCAACAACATTTTCTTCAAAACCAAAAGATGTAATGATATTATTAAACTTAATATACCATTGTCTGGAAGCTTGTTTAAGTCCATATATTGATTTCTTAAGTTTACATACTAGATGACCTTTTCCTTCAATTGAAAAACCTTCAGGTTGGTCCATATATACTTCTTCTTCAAGATTTCCATTCAAAAAGGCGGTTTTCACATCCATTTGGTGTAACTCTAAATCATAATGAGCCACCAGTGCCATAATAATACGTAATGAGTCTTTCTTTGAGACAGGCGAAAATGTCTCTTTATAATCAATGTCATCTTGTTGAGTGTATCCTTTAGCAACAAGTCTAGCTTTATATCGTTCAATATTACCATTCGAGTCGCGCTTGGTCTTAAAGACCCATTTGCATCCAACTTGTTTGGAACCTTCTGGCAATTCAACAATATTCCAAACATCATTTTTATACATGGAGTGCAACTCTTCTTTCATTGCATTGAACCATTTATCTGACTCTGTACTTTCTATGGCTTGTGAAAATGAAACTGGATCTTCATAAATTCCATAATCTAATTCTTGCAAATAAGTTTCATAATCATTTGAAATAGCAGTTTTTCTTATTCTTTGAGATCTTCTTAATGATATTTCTTGTGACTCATTTGCATTAGATCTTTGTGAGTTAGTTTCTTCAAGGGATATTTCATTATGTTGTTCAGTATTGATAACTGGGACAACTTTTGGAACAATACTGGATGAAGGAATACTTTTAGATAAAGAAATATTTACCTTAATTTCCTTTATATCCACATTTTGTTGTTTGTCGCTCCCACTAACTTCACCATTCTCAAGGAATTTTGCATTACCAGTTTCTATTATTCTTGGATTATGGTTAGGACAATAAAATATATACCCTTTAGATTTCTCTGGGTAACCAATAAAGTAACCACTAACTGCTCGAGAATCTAACTTTCTTTCATGTGGATTATAAACTCTTGCTTCTGCCGGACAACCCCAAACATGCAAGTGTCTTAAGCTAGGTTTCCTATTTGTCCATAACTCAAAAGGAGTCATTGGAACTGCCTTACTAGGAACCCTATTAAGCAAATACATTGATGTTTTTAAAGCATACATCCACAATGATTTGGGTAATGATGAATTACTCATCATACTTCTAACCATATCCATTAATGTACGGTTACGCCTTTCTGCTATACCATTTTGTTGAGGTGTGTATGACATAGTATATTGTGCACATATGCCATATTTTTCAAGAAGTTTTGCAAATGGATCGGGATGTTGTCCTGTTTCATCATACTTCCCATAGTATTCACCCCCTCTATCCGACCTTACAATTTTTACTTTCTTGTCTAATTGTCTTTCAACCTCATTAATGTAGATTTCAAAAGCATCTACTGCTTGAGATTTTTCTTTAAGCAAATAGACATATCCATAACGTGAAAAATCATCGATAAAGGTGATAAAATACTTTTCTCCACCAAAAGATGACGTCTCAAAAGGTCCACATACATCAGTGTGTATTATTTCAAGAAGCTGAGTGCTTCTTGTGGCTCCTTTCTTGTTATGTCTGGTTTGTTTTCCCTTAATACAATCCACACATAAACCAAGATCAGTAAAATCTAAACTTTGTAGAATTTCATTCTTTACCAATCTTTCTAATCTTTCTTTGGATATATGACCCAAACGTTTATGCCACAAGAAAGCGGAACTTTCATTAAGCATATTTCGCTTGATTCCAATACTTTGATGCACAGTAAGTAAGGATTCGGCAAATTTATTATCAAGTTTTAATTTATATAAACCATCAATAAGAATTCCAGAACCAATAAGTCTTGAATTCTTATATAAATTAAAACAAGCTTTTCCAAAATTAAAACCAAAGCCACAAACATCAAGTTTTGAAAGGGAAATAAGGTTCCTTGAAATTGAAGGTACATAAAGAGTCTGTAATAGGTCTAAATGATAGCCAGTATCTAAGACCAAACGATAAGTCCCTATGCCTTCAATTGGAGCCTTCATACGATTTCCCATATATAGGAAATTCTCAGTTTGGTTTGTGGTTTGGATTGTAAGGAATCCCTGCATCATATTAGATACATGAGTAGTAGCACCAGAATCAAGCCACCATGTATTATGAGGAACATCAATCAAGTTTGATTCATAACAAACATAAGTTTTTAATATACCTTTCTTTTCAAACCAAGCCTTGCGTTTAGGGCAATCTTTCTGATAGTGTCCTTCTTTCTTACAAAAATGACACTTATCATTATTGTGTTCCTTCTTATCAGCCTGAGGAGTTTTAATAGGCCTTTTCTTTTTCTTAAAACTTTTGGCTTTTACTTTTAATGCTTTACCAGCTCCTTGAATACTAAAATTGATGGAATGACTTCCTGAATTCTTAAGTATATTTTCCTCTTGAATAAGTTTGCTTATCAATTTATTAACATTCCACTTTTCCTTAATAGTGTTATAGTTAATTTGAAAAGCATCATATTCAGGAGGCAATGAGTTCAGAATAAACTGAACCAAACAGTCATCCACAACCATTTCTAAAGTTTTTAATTTTGCTGCAATATTAGTCATCTCAATGGTACGCTCTTACATATTACACGACTCATGAAACTTTATGGTCGCGAGTTGTGCCATTAATGCATTAGTGAGTGACTTATCAGCAGAACAAAAACGTTCTTCCACAAACTTCAAATATTCCTTTGCATTTTCTGTTTGTGGAATGGTAGTCTTAATATTGTTTGCGATAGTCATTCTTACAAACATAAGGCTTAATTTGTTAGACCGCTCCCGTGCTTTATATTTGGACTTTTCTTCTTCACTGCTTGAATTATTAATAGCATTGGGGTTTTCCTTTAGTAGTGCCAAGTCAAGATCCAATACACCTAAATGAAAATTGACCTGCTCGCTTCATTCAGTGAAGTTCAAACCATTAAACACAGTAACAAAAGAAGCTTGCAAATCAAGAGAAATTGCAAATAAGATATATAGATTCAGATAAAACATTAGAACATATTATAATATACCTTTAGGCTAATATTACAATATATTATCAAAAACATTAAATGCCTTCTAACATATTACGACTTTTTACCAAAAGGAGCGGCTATGTTTCCTTATTTACCAAAAGAAACATTCTAGTTTTAAAACTATCAAAAAAGCACCAAAAACAACATTATTCCCTTCCTACCCCTCCCGCCAATCTCCTAAATCCCATGCTGTGTATGCGAAGATAATCTCACAAATTCTCTTAAGAGCAATGATTTTGATAATTAGATCCATTTTTGATAAATGGACTGGTATTAGATTATGTTTTAGAACATATTCTCCAGTTGATCCTGATTAAGCAACTGATGCTGAAGCATTGGTTATATAGGAAGGTTATACCTACTGCCTTGTCTTCATTTGGTAATGTAGTAATTTTAGTTTGTTCAGTTATTCTGCTTGATTTTAGTTTTAACCACTGTAAGTTTGTGTTGCTGCTACGAATAGACATAAATCACGGTTGACTTTATTCTTTTGTTGATATTTGTACCTATTCCAAATCCTTACTATAATCTTCTATATTATAAATTTGTTATAGAACTACTTGCTTATCATTTGTGATCATTCTATTTGCTTCTATGTACTCGTTTTAATACTATCCTCTTCCAAATCTATAGGAATCACTGGAATCAGTGGTGAAGCATACTTATATTTCTAAGTTAGAATTGCATTCTATCACTTGTAACCCATGGCGTTCAAGCAAAAACAGAAAGTGAAAGTGAAGACAAATAAAAACAAGTACCTAAAACCTGGTGCACTTGCACAAATGCGTTCCAACAAGATGTCAAACAAGTTGTGTACTGACATAGGAAAGAAGAGGATTGTACTGGAGACAGAGATGGTGAAGATTAATCTACTTACTCGGGTTGATGTTATTCAAAGTGATGCGCTAATGACCTCTCCAAACAGAGTTCTATCTCAGCCAATGGTAACTGAAGTTAAACTGCGAAAACTTCCAGCAACACCTAAAACACCACAAAGTGTTGAATTTGAAAGCAAATCAAGGCTTGAATCTCTTCCTATGGATATCCTGGTATGTGGCCAGTGTGAGTTTTTTTTTCCTATCACTTGTTATACTTTGATGCAGAAGTTTATGTTTTTGATTTCATTAGTAACCACATTTTTTTAAACACCCTTTTCCCTTTTTTCCGATGAAGATCAAAATCCTCTGCCACTTGCATCATGATCAACTAAGAGCTGTTTTCCATGTTTCCCAGCGAATTCGAGCTGCTGTAAGTGTGCTATTGTTATTTTTTAAATTTTGTTCTCATTGGCTGCCGCAGAGTGACAATTGAGAGAAAAATATTTAAATATTCATGTTGAGTAGTCCCATTTGATGTAGGAACTGTACATTATTTTAGGTAATAATGATTTATTCACGTGTTTTGAAGCTTCTTATGCTTGATCCTTGTGACAAGTAATAAATAACATTTGTTTTTTTTTTTGAGAATTTAATTCTTAATCATGAGCCTTTTTTCTATGTGATTTCATCACAATGTACCTGTCTTTTTTATGAATAAGCAAGATTTTAACTTCGGAAGTAGTTCACCATTTCTTCAGTGATCCCATTCAATGCATATGGCTTAACCGTTCATGTAAGCTGACTGTCTTGCTCTTTACCTAGAGTTTTTATGTTTTTTGTGTTACTTTTATAACTTTGAAATATGTAGTTTAAACTTATATCTATATCGTATCAAATTGACCAAATATTGAGATGTGATTTCACTTCACTATGCTACTGGTTCTTAACTCTCAAATCTGGATCCAAGAACATTGACCAAAAGTTTTTAATCATCATTTATTCATCTCTTTCGCGTTATTTGTGCTCCATTCACCAGGTTATTGCAGCCAGACAGTATCACTTCAACTACACAACTCCAGACAGGTTACGGCAGGAAATGCTTAACGCCAAGACTCCAGTGCCAACTGAACATTGGCCCTTCGCAAAGTACTTCTTTTTGAACGCACATCTTGCAGTTCTACCATTCAACATGCTCGTCATTTTAACCCTTCCCCGTGCATTTGCAGCAAGGCTGAAGGGAAAAGAATTTGGGGATCCATCCCACATACACCAAAGGCTCCAAAGCATGGTGGCCCACGATCTCGCCTTCACCTGCTGGACATAAAGCAGATTGCAGCTGTTCTATTCCCAGAGTCCACATTACCTCAACCAAACATAGTGCCCTTGCCAAAGCCAGTTCTCGAGCCTGTATCTTCTACAAGGGTTCTATTCTGTGAGGATGAGCTCTGTCAGGCAGTGTCCCAGAATAAGCTTCGCTGAAGTTGCATGATTCATGTTCATGCCTTTTTCGTTTTTTTAGGTTATAGGTCCTTTACATTTGATGTATATTTTCTTCACACATAGAGTGCAGATAGTAGGACCCTCTTAAAAAATAATGTAATACCAATTGTTGTATATGGACCCTATCAATTTGTTCAGATGGAGCTTGTTTGATTTGATCTGTGTCAATTTGTAATCAATTTCAGTGTTATTTTTGGCTTGTTACGGTCAAGAGGTGGGGTTGGTTAACCTGTGCCCTTCGTTGGCTTAAACTCAGGTTAGAAATTATTTTAAAATAATATTAATAAATTAAATAATATATATAAAAAAAAGAATATCAAATTGAAATTAGAAGGCATGGTCCACCGGACTTATGGAAGCCGATTTATATATGGATCGGCGTGGCAGGTTGAGTTAGGGTTGGGTTGCATTATAAACCGTTTCGCCTCCCCCCAAAACCTCTCTCCCTCTCTTTTCTCTAGGAACCTCCCGGGAACCCTCTACCCCGCTCGCCTCCGACGCTTGCGCACCGACCCGACGAGATCGCGGCACCGCGCTCGCCTGCCCGCTTCCTGGGCTCGCCCACGCTTCGCCTCGGGCGCACCGCGCTTGGTCTTGTCTCGCGCTCGTTCGTGAGTCACATCCTCTCTGTTGGTTGCCCTGCCGTCGTTGCTCAAGGTTGTTTCATTATGCTCCACGTTGCATGCTCTAATCTCCTCTATGTGGCAACTAATGATCCCTTTTATGGCTGACAGAACTTCCAGATGGATGCAGATCTTATTGCAGAGCAGGCAACTCCTTCAGGTCATTTAAATCGCATTGTCTTTGACTTGATGACAAATGGTGAAATAGTAAGTTTTTCAATGTTAAAACTTTTTAAATCTATTCTTAAGCATAATGGTGGAGCAATTGGTTATTCTCAAATAAGAATTTATGTATATTCTTCTGTCTCCACTGGTTTAGACAATTTTAATGCTGCCTGCTTAGCCCTAAACGCAAGTAATTTTTTTCTCTTCATTTGGACTTAGGACCACATTGGTTTGGAGCTGCATTGGTGGTTGGGAATACTATGATTAGTGTTGTAAATGGTGGTGGCGGTGCGGTCAGTGAACACCTACCGCCTCGGCCCTAGGCAGTTGATTTTTTTTTACTATTTTTATACATAATTAAATAATATATTAACTAAAGGATAAAAAATTAAATAAAGGATCAAAAATAAAAAATTACTATAAAATATATTAACTAAAGATAAGAAAGTTAATCTAAATATTTTTTAAAAAAAAATATATATATATATATAATTAATAGGATAATTTTATTGGGCTTTAATTAAGCCTTTTTAAATTATCCCAATCTTGATTAAAATTTTTAATCTAAAGTTCCGATTAAATCCTAAGTTTTTTTTAGAAAAAACCTATTCTATTCGATGGCTTCGGCGTTTCGGTGTCGGATGCGTCGCCTAAACCTGGCGACGAGTTTGAACCCGTCACTTGGGCCCGGCTACAAGTCTGGACGCGTCGCGTGTGCCTGGATGCGTCGCGCGTGCCTAGACGCGTTGCCTGAGCTTGGCGATGCGTCCAGACTTATCGCCCAAATTTGAATCAAAAACGCTTTGCCACTGCCTAAATACAAGGCGATGCGGTTCAAGGTCGTGTGGTTGAGGTCCGCCTCCCGCTTAGGCGGCCGCCTTAACTGCCATTTAGAAAACGGGCTATGATAGATGCCTTGAGTTATTAGAAAGGAAAAGATAAAAAATTAATATCTAATAAGTTAGATGTAGTTACACTAGATGATAAAATGATAGATAATAGGGTGACATGGTATGAACTAAGAAACCAATAAATATTATAATTGGAAGAGTTGAATTGATTAAAGTCGAAGGGATAGTGGTAGAGAGACAAAAATTAATTAATGCTCTAAAATACATTTTAACTGATTAAATTATTACTTTTAGAAGTGTCATTTTGTAGAGTGCAACATAAGGATAAAATTATGCATCATACCTAAATAATTATGTTGGTGAAAGATATTGAAGAAATAAAACTGTTCTAATTTCATCATGGTATGCTTTGATGAATAAAGTGTGTCAAGTGTTTATGCCATAGCTAACCATTACAGCCTGGGACTAAAACTTTGATATGGAATGATAGTTTGTCTTATGTAACTATCTTCTCTTTCCTTTTTCTTCTTGATCCTCCTTCCTTCTTGCACTTCTAATTTGTTACGAACATCTTGCGTTGACATTCCAACACAGGACCAAAACCACTTTGTTCCAGTCAACTACCAAACCTGTCTTATCATGCGTTGACACTCCAACTTAGTACCAGAACTGTTTTGTTCCAGTCAACTACCAAAACTGTCTTGAAATGAGATCCCCAGTAAACATGACCTTTGAAAATAAAATATAAATTACACGTGCATTATACATAGTCAGCCAAACTCATGTTACTACGTGGAAGCCCTCCTTTTCTTTATGGTGTGCAATATTAATTGTACAGAATTGTAGTGTTTCTTTTAATACTGGTAAGCTGTGAGATGGGTACTAAATTTGTTAAAATTTTGGTGTCAAAGAAGTTCCTTCTTGTTTTTCCTGACTTACATATTGTCTACTTTCACTTTTTTCGTCGCTTAACTTCGTTTTGATCTTGCTTGAATAGGAGAAGCTATGTAATGTTGGCATTATGGAGGTTAATGATGTGACTAGCTCAAAGTTAGGCTTGCCAAACGCATCCTCTCAGTGTGAAACATGTGGTTCCAGATACATCAGGGACTGTGATGGTGAGCTAACCTAGCTGACAATACAGTTTATTGATGTTGGGTTGAATTTTTCTATTTGTGTTTAGACATATTGTTTAATTTCTTTTACAGGACATTCTGGCTTTTTGAAATTACCAAAAGTGATTTATCATCCCTATTTCGTGACTGAAGTTGTTCATATTTTGAATCATATCTGTCCTGGATGCAAGTGCGTTAAAAAAGATCTACAAACGAAGGTCAGGTATCTATGTAAGCTGAATTTTTTTTTCCTTGTTACAGTGTTAATTTCTATCTGGGTTGTCTCTAGAAGTTATTCTACTGTTTTATACTTGTCTATTGTCAATACTACATGATAAATCACATTTTCTTGTATCTCACGTTGGCTTTTGGAAGTTTTTCTCTCTCTCTCATGTGCTGTTTTTTTGCTGCTCCAAACTCTTTGGAATTTGGAGACCCAAACTGTTTGGGGTTCTCTCAGAATAATGAAATTTGTTAAAGGAATTATTGTAGATTGTAGATATTCTCTCAGATGATTTAGTTAAAGGATAAATTGGAGGGAAGGCTTTGATCATTATCCCCTTTTCATCCTTATCAGAAAACAAATTGGAGTTGAAGAGATGTTTGCCAAGAAAAAGATGAAAGGGAGTAAGCTAGGCTGAAGGTATGGAGATTTACCTCATTAGCCTTAGGAAGATGATGAACAGAGGCTCAGAGAGAGAAAACAAATGAAAAGCCTTTGGAAGAAACAGCCATCAGTGTGCTTGTTGTTGCTTTACAAAAAAAAGGTAGAACCACTACCTTAACGACCCTCCTAGAGCCGGCTCTATAGATATGAAGGGAGGTAAATGCAGGTACATAGGCGGGAGGCGCATGGTGGGGTGAATAGTAGGTCGCGAGTTCCTGGTTCTCGACCCTAACCACTACTCCAAAGATGTTGTTGCTTTACAATATCTTACAGATGCTTGACAGTATGGAAAGAGAGGAAAATTCTAGCCTTGCTCCAATACCTTGTTGGGAGGAATGGTGTAATTGAATCAATTAGAATTAACAAAAATACAGATGTAGAAAACCTAAACACAATAAATACTTAATAAATAAGAAAACCATGTGAGACTCATCATGGTCATAAAGTGTTGGTTCCAGCTATTTGGGGTTAGCTATATGAAACTTATGCCTTGATCGAGCCAAGGCATCACTAATAACATTGTCATTAAAAAAAATCATTTTCTTTCATTGACTAATTTCTGACAAACTATTTAATCCAACAACAATAAACTATTATATGCTCATGTTATATTATACAATACTATGCTAGAACTCAGAAGTTACATTAAGCTACAAATATAGCTATAATGCAACTGCTGGTTAGTGTACACTTCTATATACACAACGAAGAAAATGAGTTAAAAGGGATAATCTGTTATGTTCTTCATCTAAAAGAGAGATATTTCATCGTATTTTTAGGATTCAAACACAATACCCAGAGGAGGATTAAGTTTGTAATACATGTAAGTACTTATTCTAACAACGCCTAATTGATAATTCTATCATGCTTCATTGCAAGTTGTATTATGTGATAGTTTGTATTTTGTTTAACAGTATTGTGCATGATGATGCTGGTGAATACAATTAGATCTATGTATTGTAATTGCATAATTGCATACTGTCTTCCTTGATTATAATATTTGAACTTTAAAGGATCTCTGAGTATGTGATCTAATCTAATGAGTGTTTATTTCAGGGATCTTTTATCTTAGAAGCTACTGAGGAAGACATAAAAGCAGGCATTTACTTCCTAGAGGCATTCAGTAAGAATCTTACTGCCCTTCAGAGGAAGTTGCTGAAGACTGTAAATAATTCCAAAGTTGGTTTCATTAAATTGAAGTGTTCTAAGCTTAACAAGGTATCTTATCTACATAGAAACTAGGTTGTATCTAGGAAAATGTTTGTGATTAACTTTGTTTATTTATGTCGGGTTTTGTATTTATTATGATTTATGACTAGTTCGTCTATGGAACTCTGAGTTTCTTGATCTGCATACTTTGGCCACTTTGTTAATGAAAAATAAATTTTACAACTTGTAATTTAGTAGTTTGATATATGATTCTAGTTAGGAAATTCTATGTTTGATCTTTCAATGCTTACTTAAGTGTTTTCTATCAGTTGAATCCTGAACTTTGTTGTTAGTGTCAAAGGACAAAAATTCTTGATGCAACTGAGAATTTTTATTTACTTAGTACATTTTCCTTACATGATTAAATTTTTACTTGGATTTTATCATTCCTATGTTTAGTGATTTATTTTGTCTTGCTTTGCATTTTCCTGAATCTTAGAAGGGATTTTCTTATATGATGCATGTACTGTACAAATGAAGAATTGGTCAGCAAAAGATGCTCCAGTGGTTTGCAAATACTGTACTGTAAGTACTGAAGATTCTATTTTACAATCTGCATTTTCTTCACTGCTTGGAGATCTTATTCTTGCATTTTAACAGCGGAATGAAGATAGATGGTATCCGTCTGTGAAGTTTAAGATCTCATCAAAAGATATACTAGGTAGGAAAAGTCTTTCAATAGTAGCAGAAGTTAATGAAAAGCTGCCAAATAAGTTTCATGGTCGTAGTCTCAATGAAATTCTTCCAGAAGACTTTTGGAATTTCATTCCAAATGTTTCTTTGCAGCAAGGGCCGAAGCCAAGCAAGATTGATCTTACACCATATCAGGTAACAATAGAACATGGTTATTTTATTCACTAAATTTACAGATTTCCATATTGGTTATGTTATGCCATATGCCATTTTCGGAACTAGCTTATCATGAATTTTAGCACTTCCTAGAATGTTAATGTATAGATTTCCATTCTTCATTTTTTGTTGTTGCATGAATTCATTATACTAAGTTAAGAATAATGGGATTGTAACTCATGTATTGACCCTAGGCATAACTAATTTTGTAGTCTCATCTAGTGATTGAAGTATTGAGTCATACCTATTGGCATGGACAACATTTACTGCTTCTGCCTACCTAGTGACATGCATGGATTTTGGTGAGGCTCTGATGAGTTGGATTCTAAAAAATATTCGTGTTGAAACTACATTTATGCAACTTTCGTTTATCTATAGTAATCTTTCATGTTTTATTTTTACACTTTACATAAGTATAAAAAATGCTAATACATTTCCGTGAATAATCAGTTGAGGGTGTGTATTAGATGAGGTGCACTACATAAAGCCCTACAATTGCTTTACCTCATTTGGGTTCTTGGGTATCATCCCTCAGCTCAACCTCTTCATTACTTTCTAGATTTGGAAGACATGTTTCTATATGTTCAGGATTATGTTTGGGTTCTGTGGATTGTACTTTATGTTGACATTTTGATGCCACGTGACCTTTGTCATGGCTGTTATAACACTGCATATTTTGGTTCGGGCTAGGATCAGTACTAGGCCATTCTATCTTTTACTGCTTTGCAGATTAGCTTCTACATGTCGGATGACAGATTCAATACGTGATGAGTAAATAGGTTTCTGACTTAAGATGCACTATAACATGGGGTGGTTCTGGCTGAAGGAGTTTGTCGATACACAGAGAACTTGAAAAGGCCAAGTTCTAAGGTCTTCCAGTTTGCATCTTCTAGTGATTGAGGGGAAAATAACTTGAAATTCTCTAATTTCTGTTCTAAGTCCGTTGTGAAGTCAAACTAGTCTCCAGTCATTTTAAACCATAGAAAGTTGCTAGTATCTTGATAACACTCCTGTGGTTTGTCAAGTGTTGAAATTCCTGTGCACACAACTGATCTTTTGAATACTTTATTCTGTCATCATTTTGTGTATCTTCGTTGCTAATTGTTTAGTTTTCAGGCATTTTGCTTGCTGAAGACACTTGATCCAGAATTTGTTCATCAGTTTGTTTCAAGGCGTGAGCTATTATTTCTCTCATATATTCCGATTACTCCTAATTGTCATAGAGTGGTGGAAGCATCACATTCCTCTGCTGATGATCCAAAATTATATTTTGTAAGTTTTCTTTTTCTATTTGAATATATTTTTATCTGTGTAGGTTAAGTACAATATGGATGTCCTTGTTATATTTATTTCCCACATTGTTTCCATTACCTTTGTGTGATATTGTATGAATGCAGGATGAACGCACCAAGGCTTATAAAAAATTGGTTGATTTAAGCAAGAAAGTTGTTGACTTCAGGAAACTTGAGCAGTTTGGACATATAGCAGCCTCATACACGGCAAGCCGCGTTCTTGACTGCTGGAATGTGTCTAAGGTACGATACAAATTTCCTCAAAGTATTCTTTGATGTAAATACGTCATGCTTTGTTTTACCATGCCATTAGATCGTAGGATGTCACATTTAAACAATCATAACACATTTTGTTGCACCATATTATTATATATGTTAGCTAAGTTTTGATGGGGCAAGTAATAAATATATTTGTAGTTCATCATAGTAAATGACATAAAGCTTTAGGCCTTTTTTATGTTAAACTTTCTTGGTGTATGTTATTTCAGATGATTTTATACTAATTTATGACAACATAAACTTTAAATTCAATTGTGATGAAAATTTTTATTCAAGTACAAAATATAGTTCCAATCATGGTTTTAAGTGTCGAGCCATGCCAGTTAGCATGAGCAAAATTTCGACATGCAAAACCCTTTGGCGTGGTGTCACAATGGCACAACAATGTGGAAACAAAAATGAGAAAAAATTGAAGGAGAGAAAGGAGAAGAGGATGAAAAAAAGATGTGTAACAACAACGAGAAACAAAGAAAAGAAAAGGAAGAGAAGAAAAATTAAGTGAGAGAAAGCAAAAGGAGGATAGTGGAGGAGAAGAGAAATATCGGATGGTAAGCAAGGGCGAGCGTTAACAATTGTGGTGATGCACAACAGCGTGTGACCGAGGTGCTTTCCGCCATTAGGGAGGAATCTTAGGTAGCTCTGTGCGATGGGGAGGAATCAGTGGGAATGAGCAAACAAGAGTAATTGAATAATTCCATAACTTTTAAAAATACAATTATTCCAGTAAATATGACTCAACCAAACTATCATATATATTTGGTTTAATTTTAAATTGGTTACTATAAATCCAAATTTAGCTTGATTTGAACCTATTCCATCCTAATCACCATATCTACTCTGGAAAATTAAAAATATTTATTTAGCTTAATTAGTAGTATAAAAATATAAAAATCTAAAAAAATAAAAAATTGAATAAGATAAAATTTGAAAGATGGTACCAGCAAGCAATAAAACAAATATGATGGAAAAATTAAGGTTCAATGAGATGAGCTAAATCATTAATGATTTAATAATATTTTATTTAATTAGGTTTAAATTAAAAGTAACTTATTTATTTTCTTTGACTATTTTTAATTCATTTAGTTTTATATCCAAAATATAAGAAAATTAGCTTAAATTATTTTTATCCAATAATTGTAGTATGTGAAAAATAAAACCAAATGATAGGATTTAAAATTATTTTACTTTTTTTGGGGTTTTATTAAACAAAATATAAAATTGTTATTTAATGCACAATTTTTTTAGTAAATGCTAATGAATAATTTTCAAACATAATTACATAATGTGATATAAGTATACGTTCATTTATCCCAAAAAATACATCCTTAATAATGAAAGCAAAAAGTTAAATATATTATGAGTCTAAATTATTATAAAATTATATCAGCATGACACAATATGAGATTGAAACTTTATCGTTTTGATAAAAATCAAAACTCTAATATGGTTTGAAATTTTAAACCTTTGTTTCCATAATAAAAAAATAGCAAGAACAATTAGGACATGAGATTTATAAGGACATGAGATTTATAAGTAATGATTTTACTTATTCTATTAATTTTAACAAGAAGGGAAGCCTTGGTATAACAGTTTACTGCCATGTGACCTTGAAGTTATGAGTTCGAGTTGCAGAAACAACCTCATGTAAAATGCAAGGTAAAGATATATACACTAGACCCAATGTGGTCTGACCCTTCTCCGGGACCTGTATTGGCAGGTGCTTCCTGCACGGGGCTGCCCTTTTATAATTTCAACAAGAAGACATTGATGGAGATACCATTTGTATGATAAATAGAGAACAATAGCAATAGAGAGGATTTTGTTGAGTCTTATTGTATGTGGTCCTCTTGTGTTCCTAAGTCTAGTCTAAAATTATCTTTTGGAAGACTACTCTAGGGTGGGTCTTACTTTATGGATCTGTATAGATGAGTTGGTTGATGGGAAAGGACATTTTTTAGATCATTTCAAAAAAATATCTAAAAAAATGCTAAGATTGATGCATGGAAGGGTTACTAAAAAAGATATAGGAGTAAACTAAAAACATTCAATGAAATAACTCTATACCTAAAATATTCAACCCAAGTAAGAAATAAATCAAATTATAAAGCAGCGAAAAAAATTAATTAAACTAAACTTATACCCAAACTTTCCACACAACTATCAATTTAAAAAGCATGTTAAATAATTAATTCTCCTAAATAAAAAGATCTGGAAAAATAAACTTTTATCGAACTTAAAACCTTTAAAACATAACTACCTAATTCACATTTCATATAAAAATGATTTTTTCTTGCAACAGTTAGCTGCAATTCTGAGAAAAGGTAAGTTGAGATGTATAGATATGTTGAAAGTAGTAGATTGTGAATAGATTATGTTAAAGTGGAGGGAATAAAGGGTAGTGGGATTTCAAACAGGTTTTTAGTCATTGTGGTTACAAATTAATTTGAATATTACTAGTCATATAGCCTTGTGTATCATGACTTATATTTATAAATTTCACAAGTGACACAATTCAGCTCTAATAATGATAAATGAGTAAAAATATGTTAAAATGTTAGGGATTTGTTGAACAATGACCAATAAACTTTATAATCAAACAAGTTGAATCTAGAGTTGAAGACATAATGTGAAAAACCTCCAAAAATCTAGTTAATTTAAACTATCTAGATAGTAGATATTACTTGCAATATCACTAGTGCGCATAATATTAAATGTAGGGATAAAATTCATGTAGTCGAAAGTGGAGGGACTAACATGATTTGATGATGCTGATGAAGGCTATATTATGTTTTTTTGTTGGTTCTCTTATCTCTAAGCAACAAGATTCTTCTACTATTGTTGTACATTATCCATCTTTTTTTCTTTAAATTTTGAATCTATGTTATTTTGTTAAAACATCTTATTCTTGTGCTAGCTTATATCTTAAATGAAACTATAGGTAAGTCATAGAATTAGAATTATGCTGATTTAAATAAATAGGTGAAAATATATTTGTTGTTGTCACACATTAGGGAGAATATTAATCCAACATTGCCCCCTCTACCTATATATATTGTTATTAATTGACTATGGATTTTTATAGAAACACCTGTCATAGTTACACACTTATCCATAACACTCCTCTCAAGATGGCTCCAAAATATTATAAAGTCAACTTGTTATAGAAAGAAAATGATGATCTTATTCAATTGTCTTTTCTTTTGATGAAGTGACTATAAGTGTTTTCTATTTTTTTTTTTTTTCATAAAATACATGATTTGATACCATATACATTGCAGTGCAGTTTGATGATCATATTAAAGCTTCATTGACTCTGTAGAGGCGATTCCTAGCTTGGTCATCAAATCCCTAACCTAAATAAGCTCACATGTTGCTAATGCCATGCTCTTGTATTCTGCCACCACAATTTGTTTCTTACTTTTCTAGGAAATAAGATTACCTTCTAAGATAATACAATAACTAGATAATGGATGTAGATTTTCTATCTGTAGGAGTCTACACAGTCTTGTATCAAAATAGCCAATTATCTGCCGTTGACATAGATCACAAGATAATATAACTTTTGGATTTTTGAGGTATCATAGAATTATCTGAGTTGCTAATGGTATGTGTTTGTTATAAATGAATTGTATGCGCCAATATGTTCTTTCACTAAATTCCTTATGCTCACACATATCATGTTTTTTATAGTTCCGTGCTCCTAATCCTTCAAATGAAGATTCTAAAAGTACATCTGGATTAAGATGGATGAAAGATGTTGTTCTAAGCAAAAGATCAGATAATGCATTCCGTCTAACTATGGTTGGTGATCCTAAGATAAGCACAAACGAAATTGGCATTCCACATTGTATGTCCAGAAAGTTAACTGTTCCTGAGCATGTAAATGCTTACAATATTGAAAAACTGAACATGGTTTGCAATCTTCGTCTACTTGCATATATGTGCTACACACTTCCAGGGGAAGGATTTTTAGTCAAAAGCAAAGGGAAATTAACTTCTATAAAAAAAACCAACCAACTTCAGGTTGGCGATATGCTATATAGACCTTTGGAGAATGGGGACATTGTACTTGTCAACAGACCCCCTTCGGTTCATCAACATTCTCTTATTGCTTTGTCAGTGCGGATTCTTCCTATTGAATCTGTTGTTTCAATAAACCCACTGTGTTGTTCTCCACTATTAGGGGATTTTGATGGGGATTGTTTACATGGTTATGTACCACAATCCATTGGCTGCAGAACAGAACTTAAGGAACTGCTTAGCTTAGACCACCAGTTATTTAATGCACAGGATGGAAGAAGCTTACTTTCCTTGACACATGATAGCCTCACTGCTGCATATTTGCTGACAACAAAACAGGAATTTTTTACCAAATTTGATATGCAGCAGTTAGCAATGCTTTGTTCTTTTCCAGTGCCACCTCCTGCAATTGTCAAGTCTCCAGAATTTCTGACTTCTCTCTGGACTGGAGAACAACTATTTGGCATGCTTCTTCCTCCAACTATGGATTTTTGTAACAAAAATATTATGATAAGTAAGGGTGAGGTCATGTCCTGTTGTGGATTATCTTTTTGGCTGAGGAATAGTACATCTGGTTTGATTACAATCTTGTTCAAACTTTATGGTAAGAAAGCCCTTGATTACCTCTATGATGCTGATCAACTTCTCTGTGAATATTTGACAAGAAGAGGCTTAAGTGTTTCCTTAAGTGATATTTACCTGTCTTCTGATTTATCCTCACGAAGGAAAATGATGGATGAGGTGTCATTTGGATTAGAAGAAGCTGAAGATGCTTGCTGGATTAAGCAACTAATTATGGAACCAAAGATGAATGAGGCACTAAGGTGTCATAATAACAATGAAGATTCATTAGGTTCTATGAGTCAATACAAACTTGCTTCCAAAAGATGTGCTAGACAGACTTCTGTTTCTGCTTTTAAGGATGTCTACCAAGAGCTTCAAAGTGCAGTCCGTCAATTTATCAGCAAGGATAACTCAATGTTAGCAATGGTAGATGCTGGAAGCAAGGGAAGCTTGCCAAAATTAATTCAACAGGGTGCATGTCTGGGACTTCAACTTTCTCCATGCCCACTGCCTTTTAGAGTTCCTCGTAAACTTAACTGTGATTTGTGGAACATGCAAAAGTCAGATGATTCTGCAGTGTCAAATGCAGTTGAAATTTCGTGCCAGCAAAGTTTTTATGCTGTTATTGGTACTTCTTTTCTTGATGGTTTAAACCCATTGGAATCTTTGGTGCATGCGATATCTGGCCGTGCTAATCTCTTTTCTGAGAATGCAGAAATTCCAGGAACTTTGACTAGAAAGCTTATGTTTTACATGCGCGACCTTTATGTTGCTTATGATGGAACAGTTAGAAATCCATATGGTCAGCAAATTGTTGAGTTCTCATACGACACATCGCAGGGTTCAATTGAAGGCAATATTTTTAATGGTACATATGAGAAAAAAGATGTTGAATGTCCTGGACTAGGTGGTTACCCTATTGGATCGTGGGCTGCTTGTACTATTTCTGAGGCTGCATATGGAGCCCTTGACGTTCCAACGAATAGCATTGAAAATTCTACACTTTTGAAATTTAAGGTCATGTTGGCATCTAATTTTTCTTTATATATATGCCAGTTATTCAAGGATGTTGTTGACTGCTGTGTTTTCTATTAGTGCAACTTTTGTTCCTTTTTCTGATATATTCTATTGTGTTTCTACTTTGATTCATTTAGATGCATAGAAATAGTGTGGATATGAGTTTTTATTAATTTCATAATCCTTTTATCATTTGTCTGTCATGATTTGATTATCAGTGCCATTTCCAACAATGAAATCTTATTGGACTGCTATTCATCTGCTTCTATGATATGGTTACCTCAGTGTCTAAGTGAGATCTATAAGTAGAGCTTGATATTTCCAACCATGCTTTTATTTTATCTCCATTCACCACATGAATATTGTTGTCTGATTGGAAGATAATAATAATTGTTACACTGAATTTCAATGGAATGAGAATATAAGATATGCACCTATAAATTCTTGTTGTGAATCAAGATCAACTTTGCCTACTTGAGTGTCATTTTTTCACCTAACATTTCACTTTTTGAAATATTTATTTGTTTATTTGAACTGTGAAAGGTTGTGTTCTCAGCTGAACTTGAATCTTAACCAATTTATTAAAGTTTTTATAACATATGGAGTGCTATTTATTTTCTTGATCATGATCTTTGTTCTAGGAATCTGGGCCTGTAATATCAGTAAGCTATTATAGATAGTTAAGAGTTGTATACGTGGATAAATCTGTTCTCTCCATGCTTGGAAATGTTAACATTTGTTTTTGAGAAAGGTAGACAGAAGATCTAATGATTCTGTTGTAGAGGTTTCTGGCAAAAGAAGAGTTGTGTTCTTTAATTATTTCTTGGAACTCAAAATCTTGTAGTCAATCTGTAATTACAATTTTGAATTCACAGGTTTTTTAGTTTTGTTTTCACTATCATTGTTGTCAAGCTGTATTTATCCAACATTTTGGGATCATCTGAATGGATGTTTTGTTGTCATTTATTCCATGCAAGACTTCATGGTGTTTGGTCAATTTCATTTCATAATTTGCCTGAACCACTTTTATACATTCTGTTCTGTGGCAAAACCTACTTAAATTTTTCTTTGATTTACCACCATCACAATCATAATCAAGTATATTTGGCAAGTAGAATATATTGGAACTTTTATATGATTATATTTTGAAAATGTGATTCATTTGTGGGGTTTATAGCTTAAGTTTACATAATACAACTAATCCATATAGTTGCTAGTTGCATTAGTTGACCTAAATGACACAATTTAACTTTTAGGCTTCTATGGTTACAGTCATCTTTAAGAATTAGACAACATTATTTCCGAGGACTTGAATAATGTTGCTAAAATATGAATGTCTGATATTGCAGAGAGTGTTGGAATGCAACAAGACTAATTCATCTGTCAAGCAAGTTGCCTTACTTTTTCTTTCAAAGCGACTACAAGACTGGAGATATGGTTTTGAATATGGTGCCATAGAAGTAAAGAATCATTTGGAGAGAGTTTTCTTTTATGATTTGGTTGACACTGTCATGATATAGTTAGTATTTAGTTTGGTACCATTTAATGCCTTTGATATGTTTTTTCTTATTTGATTTCCTTATCTTTAATTGTTTTTTTTTTCAGTTATAATGGCCATGATGTTCAAGGAACAAATCTCAGTCCATGGATTGTGCATTTTCATTTGAGCAAGGTACTTGATTTTTATAGTCTTTCATGGACCTGTGTTCTTCATCTATGCGCTTATGGCTGTATGAGATTGGTAGTCATTAGTTTCTTTTTCCTGACAGGATAAGATGACAAGGAAAAGTATAAGTTTGCAGTCCGTCAGCAAGGAGCTTAGAAAGTGTAATGACTCAGAAAAGAAAACAATAGACATTACACTTCCAAGATTACATTTTCTAAGCAAGTCAGTTCTTTATCTTTTTTATGTCCTGTATTTTCATGTGGCTGATGGCTAGCATTCAGAAATGATTTTGATGCTTGTATAAATTCCTGCAAACAACAAATCTTCATGATAGGTTTGCTTCATGCTTGACACACAGGTCAAAGTGAATCACATTTTGTGAAGATTTACATAGAGGACAACTAGGGTTATTTCAATGCATAGACAATAGTCTTATAGATACTAGTTACTAATAGAATGATTTATCCCTTCCATAACTCAGCATAAATTTGGCTTATATATATGACACCATTTATGTGATAGTCGAGTAGTTTAATTATTTAGTGGGAATGTTCACCTTTCATTTTGGCTCCATAAAAACTGATTAAGGTATAATTTGTATGACCTTTTACTATTGATTTTAGAAGTAAAAACAGTCAAATGGCATATAGCCAAATTGCATGTTGCTATTTAATTTTCTAGATTTATTTCATTGAATTTAAGGTAATACTAGCATGACTTCCAGATCATAGTTGAAATATAGCGACTCAAAAGTTTGTTTGCTTTATGTAACCATTTAAAGTTTGGGTAATTGCACATAATGTTATAAGATCTTGGGGTACACATAGGGATGACTATTTTTCCCACGGGTTCAGTGCCCGTGGGGAAAACCCGAAATGGGGGCGGGTTCGGGGAGAATTTTTTCGGATATGGGTTCGGGTTTGGAGATATTTCAAATCCTCACATTTGAACGGGGCAGGTATGGGGATGCTATCCCCATTCCCGAACCCGTCTCGATACGACACGATGGGGGACGGGGATGGGGATTCGCCGATTAGTTTGGTAAATGTTAGATGAGAGGCGGGGATGACTATCCTTTTAGATGCGTTCTTGGGGATGGGAAGCGGGGACGGGGATGGGGATTCCCCGATTAAATAGAACCGTGGATGGGAGCGGGGATGTAATTCAGGGGCAGGGATGAGGATGACAAACCTGTCCCCTCCCATTGCCATCCCTAGGTATACATCATGATCAAGATGCACCAAGACTAAGATTACATATATATTTTACAACCTTAAGTTAGCACATCAAACTTTTAGCATAGTATAATCAAGCAATTTTGTTTAAGGGTTGTTTTTGCACTTGCAACTATTAATCAGTTGTACCTAATAACTTGGAAATTATCAAAAATTCAGAGGATAGAATTGTGAAGTGTAAACATGCAGGGCTGCATTGAACTTACATTTTTTTGGTTTGAAAAATAATTATTTGATCCTGATCTTGATTTTCATTCAGAAGTTTTACAAGTCCATAATCTACTTGAGTTTCAACTTGGTTATCTTTCTAAATGAGGTTTACATAGCTAAATAGGTTTGAGCTTAAACATAAAAATCTACAAATTAAACCTTTTGGCTGACCTATTCGACCAAAAAGTGTACCTAAGCTTGGATTTCATAAAAGCATGTTGATTAATGACCTGAACAAGATTCCCTATGTGCTTAAACAACTTTAACTCTGTATACCCATGCCTTGTACATTTGACAATTGAGGTTAGCTATGCTATTGAGGCTTTGCTGTAATTACTAAACAAAGTGGGTGTAGATTCAAAGTGTACGTGGCATCAATAGGAATGTTGAGTGTCCACTTGGATTATCTCTGTGTTGAACATGGGTATGTAAAGGATAGATGAGGCAACTCAAAAGAGAATCTGAGCAATATTAATAGCTTAGTTTTTGTCTTAGTGCTTAGTTCAAGTCACTTGAACATAATTTTTATTGAGCCAATTACTGAATGGTTTGTGATTTATTTGGTTCTTTTGCAGCCCTAAATGAATTAATTTCTGTGTGGTCTATCTATAAATGCTGTGATTGTGTTTTCTCATGTGTCTGTAAAAGTTTCATGTCAGCATATGTGAGCTTATGTACATGTTATTATATAATTTCCGGAAATTCATTACCATTTTTTATTGCGCTTTGGTTTGGTTTGAATACATTTTGTTCTCAACATTTATTTTGTTTGTTATCTAACATTATGCACTTCAATTGACAAATGCAAGCACTAAACCTTTTTTTGCAAATTTGGAACGTACATACCTATGCAGGAATTGTACAGCAGTAAATAAGCACAAGGAACATGATGCAACTTTTTGTATTACAGTTGGTGTTGAAACTTCAGGGTCACAAATAGAGGTGGATACAGTAAGAGACGGAGTGGTTCCATTTCTTCTTGCAACACTCGTTAAAGGTGGTGATTATATTTTGCATCAGCGTATGAAGTTAATTTTTCTTAAGTATGAAAAACCATGACCATGCCCAATAACATTCTTAGAAAAGAATTTGTCTCAGGTATCATAGCAGAACAGTTTCTTACTTGGATGTAAGATTTAAACTTTAATCAATGGTCTAAACTTGGAATCAATAAAGATTTGCACACAGTTAGTCCCTGGCCAGATTAACAATGTATTAATCCAAAACTCTATGATTTGCCTGTTTGGTTTGGTCCAACTCAACTGCCCTAGTATTTCTGCATTGCCTGACTTATGAAAATAAAGGATTGTGTATTTTTTAGTCCAAGTTGTGTAAGATATGCAACCTGGGCACAGACTTCATTGTTTTCATCAAGTTAGCTGCTTTTGTTTTCTTGCCGGTGTGCTATTGAATGTTCTACTTAGCAGACTGTGTTTCTTTTATTTTATCTACATTAAGCTCATAAATCATGGTAAATGAAATGAAATTGTTGTCATGTACTAAATAGATCCAGATTTTACTTTAAAGCTCATAAATAATGATATTCTTGTCCCAAACATCTGTTTCTCTTGCATATTTTATAATATGGTTTCGATATCCTCTTTGCAATAAAATTAAAATTAATACATTTAGTATATTGTCAGGGTTTTCTGCTTCTGAGAAGGTTGAAATTTTGTGTGATTCTTTTCCTGGTTTTGGTGCTGAACTCTTTCTGAAAGTAACAATGTCAAAAAGATCTTCACCTGGAACTTTCTGGAGTACCCTTCAGAGTGCCTGTGTACCAATAATGGACCTGATTGATTGGGAACGCAGTTATCCTGATGATACTTTCAACGTTTTTAGCACATATGGAATAGACGCTGCATGGCAATACTTTGTAAAAGTGCGAACCTCATGCTAATTTTTCTTTTTTGATAGTTTCTTTTACTCAGTTTAAGTATTGATAGGCTATGAATTATTATGATACTTGCAGTCCTTGACGTCAATAACCACTGAGATAGGAAGGAATATACTCAAGGAACACTTAATTATTACTGCTGATTGTCTATCAGTGACTGGGGAGTTCCATGGACTAAATACCAGAGGACTCAAACGGCAAAGGGATGATATGTTAATCTCATCTCCTTTTAGTCAAGCATGCTTATCTGTGAGTAATATTCTTAGCATTTGTAATTTGTTCCTACATTTTTTCCTAGCATTTAAGATAAAATGTTGGGGGTGTATTTTCAGAAACCTGTAAATTTCTTTGTGAATGCTGCTAAGCAAGGCTCTGCTGATGGTTTGCATGGTACTCTGGATGCGATGGCTTGGGGTAAGGAGGCCCCTGTTGGAACTGGTGGACCTTTTGATTGCATATACTCTGGAAAGGTAATCTGTTGAAATTTGCCAACCATTTTCCAACAAAAGGAATCCATACTTGTTGCCAAAATTATAACATCCTAGTTTTTATCTGCAATCTCTGTATTCTTTTTGAAAAAACAATAATATTGAATAGGCCACTTTCTAAATCAGATTTCATAATAAAATTAATTGGATTAAATTTACACAGGTCCAAGCTTAAAAGGTTCATTGCCAGTTGACTCGAAGTTCCATCCAGTCGATTGGATTGAACTTCCAGTTAATAGTTGCTCAATACAAATATTTTATTCATTGAACTTTTACAGTAGACTCCAGGACTGAACTGTTCATCTGACCAAGATCTATCTCTTGTCTCCTGCATCCGTTCCAAGGATCAAAATTTCGTTCCGCTTGACGCATGAAACCGGCACTGTGAGCTACTTTGTTTCGTGCATCACTGCGTGCGTTGCCAGCTAGGATGTGTGCGTCGTCAGCCAAGAATCGTGAGGCAGACGAAGGCAACCGGCGAACAGGGATGCAGCTGCGAGGCGGCAGCAAGCGTCACTCTTCGAACAGGTATGAGTTTAATTTGCCCTACATGCGAACTGAGGCTCACTGGAGGTGAGGGAGGCTCGCTGGAGGCGTCGCGGGATGCCTTCGACACCTCAAGAAGAGTCATGGGACCTTCGATCATCTTCGCAGAACTGCAAAAGATTCGGAGGCGGGGCTGGATGCGTCGCGGGACACTTCCGGCGCTACTGGAAGTGTCACCGGATGCCTCTAGCGCTCCCGGACGCCTCACTCATTGCCGCCGGATGCCTCGCTCGCCACCTCCGGTGCCGCTCGCCACCTCGCATCCGCTTGCGGGAGCCCTCCAGTGCGGCGTTTGTGTTCGCTTTTGTGTTCATCTTGAAGTTCGCGAGAAAATAAATCCCAGCATTTATTTAATTAAAAAAATATTAATTAATATTTTGAAAATTAGTTTTATTGATTTAAATTTTATTTAAAATTTCTAAAAAATCAGATTTATATTCTGATAATTTTAAAAAATTATTTTGTATTTTTTACTGGTTTACATAATTATTTAAATTATTTTTTAGATATATATTATTTAAATTAATAATTAAATTAATAAATAGTTAATTTATATAATTATTATATATAAAGTCCTATTTTTGTGTTAATTTATATACTTATTATAGGTAATATTTTTTTTTCTATGGAATTGACCTAAGCAAAATGTTGCAAAAGCTAATGCTTCCATCTTATTCACGTAGTTTCTTTTGGTATTAGTAATGTAACATATTATGATGTATCAATCAAGCTTGGTATCAATTTTAATTCAAGTCTAGATCAATTTTCTTAAATGAAAACTATATTTAATTATTTTTTCTAACAATATCATGTTGTTCAATAATTAAAAATTTATATAAAATCAATATACAACTTATTTTTAAATTATACACAATAAACATATTTATCTAATAATTATTTTATATAAATAAAAAGTATCGAAACCGTATCGGCATGATATGATACCGAAACCATATCGTTCCGGTCTGGGACCAAAACCTCGACACAAGTCGAGATTCAGAACCTTGGCCTAATCACACCGAGAAAACATTCTAGAAGATTCACAAAAAAAACAACAGCATGCCCACAAAACTAAAGCAACACTACAACCAAAAAAGAAAATTCCATGTTTGTCGAGCCCAATCCTTTTTGGATAGAACAACTACAAATTTTGAAGCAATTAATTAAGCAATCACATGTAGTTGATTCTACTCTAATAATTGGGAGTCAATCTTTAACGCAGAAAAGTAATTCTATAAATGTCTTAAGCATTAGAAAAGATAAATTGAATTTATAGATTATAGATTTAGTAGTTTCAGACCATATGATTATCCATAAAGAGACTAACAAATTTCATCCATGTTGTAAAAACGTACGAGTCGGTATAGCTTTCCAAACACTCAATTTTGTTGTTTTAGTGCTTCAATTAAATTGCAATTTAATATCAATTAATGGACTCACTTAGGATCGTAATTGTGTCACTAAATTTTTTTAGGTCTTAAATTCGGGAAAAATGATAAACAATACTAAAGAATGCTTGAGAATCTATCTACTTGAGGTGAATGATTCTCCTAAAAAAAAAAGGTCATAATATCATTTAGTAAATCAAAATCTAATTTTTATTTTCAAGAAAGCTATTATGTTGTGACACTATAGGTTAGGACATCCAAATTTTTATCTCAAGAATCTTTTTCCATCTCTTTTCAATAATAAAAATCCAAATGAGTTTTTGAAATTTGTCATTCACCTCTTTTCAAAATTTTATCTCAAGAATCTCTTTTCAAGAAAGCTATTATGTGAAATTTGTCAACTCTCAAATCATGTTTGAAATTCTTATCCTAACCTACCTTACAAAGAATCACATAGTTTTTCATTAATTCATAGTCTATGATTAAAGTGAATCTCGTTAGTTCATACCATTTATAGATGTGACCACACTATATTTACATGGTTTTCCTGATGAAAGAAAAATTAGAGGTAGATCTGATATTTCAAAAAATTCAATATCATGGTTCAAACTTAATTCCAAACCAAAATATAAATTGTAAAATTGGACAACATAAAGGAATATTTTGCATCCATTCTTAGTGATTATTGTTCATCTAAGCTCTTGTGTTGACACACCTCAACAAAATGTACTTGAAAGGAAAAATATCATAAGTAGCCTAAATAGTCTGATTTCTCATGTTATCTATACATGTACCAAAACAATATTATGGAAAGTCATACTCGACACAACCTACCTCATAAATAAAAAATATTCTCGAGTCCTAAAATTTCAACCCCATGTGAGATCCTTCTTAAACCACACCCAACAACGCATCTCATATCCTCCATCCCTATCAAGTTGCTCCGCTTTTGTCCATATCCATAGTCTAATACCAAAGAAAATTTGATCCTAGATCCATTGAGTATATCTACCGGGGATATTTTTCTTAGCAAAAATGGTACAAATGTTATTCACTAATTATAAGAAAATTCTATAGCTCTATGGATGTTATATTTTTTGAACATCAGCCATATTACTCAATCTGACATTTAAGGAAAGAATTGTTTCACACAAAAATGTTAGCTTTGGGATATTACTGCAGAGATAATGACCAACATATTTCCCACACTTTATCAAATATGATTGATTCCCGAGATAGAAACATTCCCTGCACACCCAAACGCATCTATGATTCCATACTTTGCTCACTTGTAGAAATGTTTGAACTTCCAAATACCACTTCCTAGAAACTTCCTCTTCTTTAAGTGTTAGTTTTTGTTCCCCAAACACTAATCAATTCGGAAACACCAAAGACCTTATCGCCTATCCTAGAAGGGAAAAGAAAGGAAAATAGAGCACCAAGTACTCCTTAAGTGGATCCAAGAATTAGAACAAGATCCGAGATCAAAGGATCCACACGGTAACTCTAATCCTGAGGCTTCCAAAGATAGTGATCTTCCTATTACAAAATGAAAGAGTGGCAAAGAATGCACAAAACATCCAATCTATAACTATGTGTCATATTAGGGGTTATTTAATAAGTATAGGGCTTTGTGATAAGTCTCAATCAAACATAATTCCTAAATCCATACAAGAAGATCTCATAATACCAAAATAGTAGGTTGTTGAAGAAGAGATCCAAGCACTAGAGAAGAATGGAACATGAAGGATCGTTGAACTACCACCTAGAATACGTTATGTAGGTTGCAAGTGGATGTTCACAACTAGAGAAAATGGAAGTGTTGATCGATTCAAGACTCGACTCATTGCAAAAGGATTCACACAATCATGTGAAATTGATAACAAAGAAATTTTTGCTCCTATAGGCAAATTGAACAATTTGAGTTCTCTTATCTATGGCCCGAAAACTATATTGGTCAACTCATCAATTAGAAGTAAAAAATGATCATCAAAGTTTGTAGGTTGAACTATCATTATATAGACTCAAACAATCCCCAAGAGTTTTGTTTTACAAATTTACTAGAATAATCAAGCATAGTATGATTATCTATAATGTTAGGCAAATCACACCCTCTTTGTTGAATGTTTATTTCAAAGGGCAATTGTCATCCTTATCACATACATGAATGATATTATTCTAACCAGGAGATCATATGCAAGAGATAAACACATTTAAGGGTCTACTAGCCAAATAATTCTAAATCAAAGATTTGGGAAGCCTTAGTTATTTTCTTGGAATGGAAATAGCTCAGTCAAATGCAGGAATCTCAGTCTTTCAATAAAAAGAATATATTCTAAACCTTCTAAAAAGAAACTAGAATGCTTGAATTCGAGCAGCAGACCCTCTCATAGACTCAGCAATCAGACTAGGAACTAAAGAGCATTTTGTGCACCAATTAATAAAGGCAGATATCAAAAACTTAAGGGCAAATTCATTTACTTATCACACACAAGACCCAACATTTGTTACTCGGTTAGTATGGTGAGTGAATTCATGAACAATCCAAATAAAGAGTATATGGAGGCAATCTATAGTATCATGAGATATTTGAAACTAAGACCAGCAAAGGGCTTCTCTTTTAGGAAACCAAAAAGTAATTAAGATATATAGAGTGATGTTGATTAGGCAGGATCTACTGAAGGTAAACTTCCAGCTACTGCATATATGTATAAGGAAACTTAGTTACATGGCATAGCAAGAAAAAGTATGTTGTGTCAAGATGCAGTGCAGAAGCCGAATTTAGAGCAATAACATATGTTATACTTGAAGGGATGTAGCTACGAAGACTCTTAGAGGTGTTAAAGATCATTGTTGAAGAACCCGTGAAGATGTTCTATGATAACAGTCAACCCCAACACATCATGATATAATGAAGCATATGGTTATTAATTGTCACTTTATAAATAACAGATAGAAGAGGGATTAATCGAGTTACTGCAACTGTCAACTAGTGTTCTGACAACCAACATACTAAGGATCTACCAAGGAAGAACTTTGAAGATTTAAATTACAAGCTAAGCTTAATTAATATTTACAACTCAGCTTGAGGGAGAGTGTACAATATTGTAGAATATTTTGCTTCCTTATATACATTTTCCTATTTTAATTGTTCCCTTTTTTCCATTTTTTAGGAATTTGACAAGTTCTTTTTTCTTATTTTCTAGATGTGGTGCCATCTATAAATAGGGTTGTATAAAATGATTTTTGGATGGTAATACAATTTTAATTTCCAACAAATAATATTGTCAACCTCCTTAACTTGTCACATTCGTCACCCACATCTGAGATGGCCTCGTAGCTAAGGCTGCAATTAGCTTATAGGTATTCATGAAAGGGAACGGAAAGGAGTGGGCATAGTCAATCTACATGCTTGTGTTGGGATATGTGGGGAAGGGGGAGATTAGCATTGAGAGGGGGAAAAGGATACGATTGAATGTTGGTGGTTTGGTTATTTCCTTCTCTCCCATTTCCTTGCCATCCCCCTTCCCTTCCTTTCTAGATTTCCTCCTTTAAAATAATTTAATCGTTAAGGAAAAAGATTAAACATCTATTATGAAGATCAAAATAACAAATTAAAAACACTTAACGATTGTCATCAACTTCATTCAAAGCATTGCATCGTCAAAATTTCTCAGCCTTTGAGTTAGTGTCTTCATCTTTGTTGGGTGTCTAATCAGTTAAGTTTTAATATTCCTAGACTTTTATTTTATGTAATAATTTTAGATAATTTTATGCTCCAACTTGAGGAGAGTGTTAGAACCATTACATTTTCTAGAAATATTAGTCACATATGATATTTAGTTACAATGCCAAGATCTTATATAGGGTCCTAATTGTTCTCCTTTAATGTAGGGATACAATTTCATTTCCATCAACTAAGTGTTATCAACAGAAAAGGGAAATGTTGATTAACACAATCTGAAAGGAGGTAGAAAAAGTGTTTTATATAGTACCTGCATTACTGAGTCGTGCATTTTAAGTTCGTCAAGGGCATCTTTCCTCAACTCATTGAGTGCATCCTTGGCATCATCATCATCAGCACATTCTGCCGCCATCTCATAGCTGAAATTTACCAAGGAAACATGAATTCTCAGGGAACACCTAGGAACTATCAAAATAGATAGCTTAAAATATTTCTCTATATGAACCTCACAAAATCTAGAACCAAATTCTTGTTAACCGTAAGTCATAAACCCAACTAAACAAATCAAATACGAAATAACTGAAATGGAAGCTCAGGTAGCCAGGACAAGCACTACTCACGCTTGCGCGAAGGCCCTCAAAAAATAGGCATCCTGTGCGATGTATCTACGGAAAGTATCCATGTCTAGTGTTCCCGCCGCGAGAAGCACAACAAAGGGAGTATACGAACCGAGAAGCGCCTCCTTGCTGGATGCTATCCATAACCGAGCGGCCACCGAGCCTTCTCCGACGACCGACGCCATGCCGATTCTAGCTGATGGGGGAAACAGATCCGATCTCAGAGAAGCCGATGGGAACTTCAGATCCGCGCCGGCCAACAGCGAAAAACTCTTGAGGAAGCTGGGATTCGACCGATCTCGCTTGAGGAGAAGTAATCGGGGGCGGATCGAGAGGGAGGGGGAGAAGGAGGAGACAGATTTGGGGCTTCGGAGTAGGAGGAAGCCGCGGAGGGGAGGGTGGGAGAAGGATCGCATCAAGGTGAGGTTTGAGGGCAGAAGGTGGGCATGGTACTTATAGGCGGGTGAGGTCAGGGGGTTTGCCCGTTCGGGTGGAATGGTGGGGGAGGACCGGCGGCCGGCGCTTTCGCGAGTCCGTCACAAGTCCTCTACGTCCAACTCTACTCGTAAATTTGAAAGAAATAAATTACCTTCTATTTATTTTCTATACCTTTTCAATCCTCATCCTTAATTACCTCCGATTCTGTCCTTTTCAACTCGCTCCGGTCATACGATTTGGTTCAGTTGGGGGGCACACGAGTAACCGTGGCAAAAGGCTCGCCCCCAGCGGGGCAGATCAAATCTTCTGTCCCGAAACTCGATAGTCCCTTTGTCCCACGAAGAAACATACGAACCGATTCATGAGAAACACGTGACGAAGGAGGAAACCAAAAGAGCTAATCGCCTATTGCCTGTTCAACTGCGAGAAACGAGTTCGCGACGCAGCCCTCTCTCGTTGCCCTAGCCCTCTCTTCTGTCCCGACAACCAGACGAACAAGTGGAGGTTTCTGTCCCGATGAAGGCCCACCGGCGCTCTTTGTCGACCAAGTAGGCGTGCACGAAACGAGCATTGCGAATTCCCTCTGTTCCTCCAACCAGACGAACAGGTGACTCCTGTGCCCTAACCCTTCTCTTCTCGCACTCGCCCCCCTTCTGCAAGAAACCTTCGCCGCGACGAACCTCTCTGTGGCCTAACCCTTCCTCCCACAGTCCCTCTGTCCCTCCGAAGCCCCGCCAGTGCGAAATCCCGGCGTCTTCCAACTATCGACAACAACAGGCAGAGGCGCCGCCCTTCTCCTTCCCACCTTCGACGCGACTCCTTCCCACCTTCGTCTGGAGAAGGCAGCACCTCCGACGGGAGACGACAGCACTCCGCCTTTCAGGTATGATGATTCTAGCAAATTAAAATGCATTGCCGCAGTTCTTTACCCGATTTATGGCAAATGCATTGCCGCAGTTCTGTTTCTGTTTAAGGAATATGATCTGTAGGAGATCATATGCTTCTGAGTTGCCAATTTCTGTGCCAATTTGCACAGAAATATGATCTGTAATTTCTGTGCCAATTTGCACTTCAGCAAATGCTTCTGAGTTGCCTCCATGTTTGTCAATATAATCACATTTCAATCTGCTCAAAACTGGCTTCTTGTTTTTCATAATAGTTGGTGAGAAAGCAACATAAATATATTTAAGAGCAAAGGTGTTTTTTCTGATATTGTGTTCAGAGAAGGGTCTCAAAATTATGTAGAGAGATTCTGATTTGAGATTTGAACTTCTGATACTATATATATATCATACAC